>CBVK0100097241.1:0-33589 GCA_900067695.1 Picea abies
TCTTTCTTCAGATGTCCTTTATTCCCACAATTCCAGCACTCTATCTTTCCAAGTCTGGATTTGGATCTTCCCTTCCTAGAATTACCATGGTTCCCTGAGCCCTTTTCTCTATCCTTTTTTCTTCCCCTCTTCTCCATGTTCAACACATTACCTGATGTCTCACTTGTGCTTTTCCGTCGTATTTCCTCACTAAGGATAACACCAACAACATCATCAAATTTTAAAGTATTTGAACCAAATACACAGTTAGTTACAACCATGACCAAGCTGTTCCATCTTTCTGGCAATGATCACAAGATTAGAAGAGCCCTAACCTCATCATCAAAGTCCACTTTACATAAATTAGTTGATTAATAACCATATTAATTTCATTTAAATGATCTATAATAGAACCACCTTATGACATCTTCATATTAAATAATCTATTCATTAGAAATACCTTATTAGACGCCAAGGGTTTTTCATACAGTTTAGCCAACGCGTCCATCATATCCTTCGTTGTCTTTTCTTTCGAAATATTGAAAGCCACCGACACTGCCAAGCTCAGTTGTATCGCTCCTAGAGCCTTTCTGTCAAGAATCTCCCATTCTTCATGCTTAATGGCCGTCGGCTTCTTTGATACTCTGCCCAATGGTAGGAATAGATCCTTCTGATATAAATAATCTTCCATCTGCATCTTCCATAACTGGTAGTTTTGGCTGTTAAATTTATCGACCCTAAACTTTCCATCTTCTGACATTGCTCCCACTCGAACCAGGAACCCTCTTTTCCTGCAAGTTACCTTTCGCTTTGATACCAGTTGTTAGAAAAACAGGACCGCGGAGCAATAAAATAAAACAAATGTGGAAAAAAAACACAGAAGATACACAATACAATAGAGACACAAATTTATGTGGTTCACCTAGTGTGGGCTATGTCCACCAGAGAAATTGCCAAGTCCTTCCATTATTATTATCCAGCAAATGAAGGGATACAACCTACAACAAAACCCATTGTAACTTCCTCTTATTTATCTCACAGTCTCCTCTCTCATAATACAATAATCGCCATAATGCATAGCTGCAATACATTTCCCTCATAACAGAGGGTTTCCTTCTAGGGAGAAAAACCCTAACATAATTTCTACCATTAGATCTGCAACCTTATAATGAACGGTCCAGATTTTCAATGAAATTACAATATACATTTACAAGGAAATTTTTCCTTCAGGGGCTTCACCCTTGAACCCCCAGCTGGGGCAATAGCCCCCCCGGACCCCGCAAAGGGGGTACCCCCCCTCTGCACTCCCCCACGTGGAAGAGTGTACATGCTTCTGGGATGTAAAGTCTTAATGGGGTATAAACACGGCTGAAAGAAAGGATCTTTGAATCAGGAATATAATTAGGCTCCACAACCAACACAAGGGTATCTGGCTTGAACACATTTTGTGGCCAAAATTTATAACCAATTTGACTCTGATACCCACCATTTAGGTTGTTTGACCAAGTTAAAGCGGTTTGGGATAGTGGAAGACTTTATTGTTGCATTTGAGCACATGGATTTAAGAACAGAGGACATGTCAGATGCTTTCTTTAGGGAATTCTTTATCAATGGCCTCAAATATGAAATTTGTGCACATGTTCTCATGGCACATCCCCAAACTTGGATGGAAGCTACTCAACAAGCCAAGGAATCCCAATAGACTGTATCCTCCGAGACCCGTAAACCCTCCTTTCCACCTCGCCCTAAACCCACCAATTTATCCCCTCCTACCACTCCCATCAAGATCCAAAAATTAACCAAGGCTGAGATGGTTGAACGTCAACTCAAGGGTCTTTATTATAATTGTGATGACAAATATTTTTCCCGGGCACACATGTAAGGAAAAAAATATTTTTATGGTTGTGACTAAGGATATTTCTGAAGAAGATGTTGTTGTTCCACATATGGAGGAACTACCAACGCCATATGACCTCACCCCACCCCATGACCCACCAAACATTGACCCTATGATTTCACTTAAGGCCCTCACTCGCTTCTTTGCTCCCCAAACTCTCAAATTAATTGGTTACATAAAAAATAGGAAAGTTATGATCCTTGTGGATAGTGGTAGCACCCATAACTTTATTCATCGCTGCATTTCCCAAGAAGTCAATTGTTACATCAATGCTGTCAATAATTTTCAAATCATCATTTCCAATGGTGGTTCCATGAAATGTGGGGGACTATGTGAAAATGTGCAACTCCAAAATGGTCAGTATCACCTGAAATCTCACATGTTTTTTATAGACATGGGTGGTTGTGACATTGTTCTTGGTGACAAATGGTTATGCACTGTAGGCCCCATTCTCATGGATTTTAAGGACTTAACCATGCAATTCCAAAAAGAGGGACACTAGTGTAATTTCCAAGGCATCACAACAGGATCCCCTAAGGTCATCAGTTCTCGTCGCATAGAAAATCTCCTCAAAAAAGGTGATTCAGGAATTATATCCCAAATCCACTCCATTCATGCTTTTGAGACACATTTTGTGCATCCCGACTTCCAATCTATCCTCTCCTACCACCAAGTTATTTTTACCACCCCCAAAGAACTTCCCCCTTCCCATGGAGTCCATGATCATTCCATCCCCCTCATCTCAAGTAGTCTTCCTCCCAATGTTCGGCATTATTGTCATCCCTTTGCCCAGAAGAATGAAATTGAGAAAATTGTTCATCAATTATTAGAAGTCGGTGTTATCTGTCCCAGTACTAGCCCCTATTCTCCCCTTGTGTTCATGGTACTCATGAAAGAAGGTACTTGGGGCATGTGTCCTAATTTCCACGCCCTCAACAAACTCAAAATCAAATAAAAAGTCCCCATTCATGTCATTGATGACCTCTCGGATGAATTAAGTGGTGCTCAGTACTTCACCAAATTGGATCTATGTTTTGGCTACCACCAAATCTGTATGAAAGAAGCAAACATTCCCAAGACTTCATTTCACACTCATGAGGGTCACTATGAATTCTTGGTAATTCCCTTTGGATTGTGTAATGCTCCTTCCACTTTCCAAAGTCTTATGAATCATGTCTTTCGTCCTTTTCTCTGTCATTTTTTCTTAGTTTTCTTTGATGATATTCTCATCTATAGTAAAACTTTGCCATCCCATCTCTCCCATGTGAATCAAGTTCTCCATTTACTCTCTAAGCACCAACATTTCCTCAAACAATTTAAATGTGTCTTTGGTGCCTCATAAGTGGAATACCTGGGTCATATTATCGACAAGGATGGTGTCCAAGTGGATCCTAAGAAAATTGAATCTATGCAAGATTGGTTTTCTGGGTTTAACAAGATATTATAGGAAGTTTTTTTAGAATTATGGAAAGATTGCAAATCCTCTCACTTCCCTCCTAAAAAAGAATTCTTTCACTTGTACTTCAGTTGTGGATCATGCCTTCCAAGACTTAAAATATGTTATGTGCTTGATCCCCATCCTAGCCCTCCCAGACTTCACAAATACATTCATATTGGAATGTGATGTTGTAATGATCCCCCCGACCAACCTGAGGCCGAGGTATGTCACTCTAGAGAAACCAATCATGCTCTGATGTCAGCCGATAACATTCCCAGCGATCAGGTCGGGCCATGCTACTCTAGGGAACACTTTCGTTCCCATACTACGGAACATACAGACTGCATGCAACTAAAACATATACATACAACATGCTTGCAGAAGATTTACACCTAAACATAACAAACAATTACTTTCTGTAACATACAAATTTTATATTAAAATAACAATAATTACCGATATGCATCATTCACAGGAAATTACCCATAAGCACACAAGCAATCATAGTCACATATGTAACATAGGCATGTAAATAACAAAAAAACATATCCATATATCATACAATTGGTACTTATCTTAGAAAGACTGTCACCAACTTCTTATAGACTATCCATGAACCTCCCAACCATAAACTACACTGTTCATCACTCTCAACAGTGAATCACCCCCGAGCTAGGACTGAACTCCACCCAGGGTAAAGGGATTCCTATCTAGGCTAAGGCTCATGGACAAAAGGAAAGACTCCATATTAGGTGCTCACTCAAATAACAACCTACAACCTCTCATTCCCCACATGCATGTCCCACCCAAGGAAGTGTGCCCCTTCTCTACTCAACAGTCCCTCGGCTACCCAACTTCCCTTCCAGGGCTTCAACAACAGGTTGGACCGAAAGTCTTAGAGTGTTGTGGCTACAGTTTAGCACCTACGAAAATCAATCCCAACAATTCTCTCGCTTAGAGAACTGCTCACGGGCCTGACAACCCACTTCTTCAATCCTGCTCCAAGCTAACCAGGTACACTAACCAAAAAGGATGGGGAAACAGGCTTCGGAAAGGTGAAATGGTTGTCTCAAAGATAACAGAATGTATGAGTGAAATGGTCATGGAGTCATTGACTGGATAACTGAGTGTGTTTTGGAATCATTGTGAACTCTTTGTCAAAAGTGATGGTCAGCCTGATGGTTCCCCTCCCCGTTCGTAACGTATCTCCCTGAAAAATCCCCCCCTGAGCTAAGTTTCCCCACGATATGAATGCATGTCCCAAAATTGACACTTGTCATATTGGAAGTTACTTTTGTCCACTTGTCCCCAACTTTAGAACTTAGGATAAACTAATTATCCATACTTTATGTTTTAGGAAATATTAATATAATATTCCCTTGACTTTTGGCCCTCCCTTTCCATAACTGGTGAAGTTCAGTCCGCCATCTCTTTTATCATGGTTGGTCTGCACGCAGTGATGTATTTTATATTAATCATGAGTCATGTACAAAGTAGGCGCTCTAGCCTTTAACATCTAGGCGCGTTGGCCTAATTCCAAGACATAAGCATTCTGGCTTATAACACTGGCTCACTAGCCTATAATGCATATTATATACACAAAGGTTTGTTGACCTTAATATTGCGCGCACTTAGTTACTGTGTGTTTTATCCTCTGTCTTTAAGGTTGTGTGAACCTTAGTTATTGCACGCGCTATTCATAATGTGAACATTACATCCCTTTATTGCACAATATATGCATGCACCATGCCATGAAAGGTGTATTACAAAAATGATGTCTAAACAGCTCACTAGCTTAAATATACTTGGATTATATTTACATTTGGGTTCGGCCAAGGGATATTACAGATGCTTTCAAGAAAGGAATTGGGGCCATCCTCATGTAAGATGGTAAGCCCTTGGCCTTCACTAGAAAACAAATTTTAGAGCGAAATTTGGGCCAATCCATTTATGAAAAGGAAATGTTAGATATTTTTCATGGTGTAGATCTTTGGTGTCCTTATTTATTGGTTCAATGATTCCAAATCAAAACTGATCATTAGAGTCTCAAGTATTTCCTAGAACAACAGATTTCATCCCTGACACAACAAAAGTGGGTGACCAAGCTATTTGTCTATGATTATGAGATCATTTACAAGAAGGGAAATGAAAATATAGTGGCCGATGCTCTTTCCCCAAAATATAAAGAAGACGAGTCCCTTTTCTCCCTCTCCTTCATTGTACCAAATTGGCTCCAAGTTGTTTGTCAGGAATGGTTGCAAGACCCCAAAATTTCTATCCCGCTCCACCAATTGCAACACAATTCTTCAGTTTCTCTAGGGTACTCTTGGCATAATGAAGAGCTTTTCTACAAAGGCCATTTGTATTTATGCAAGTAATCCAAACTTAAATCCATAGTGCTTTCTGAACTTCATGCCTCACCCATAGTCAGACATTCAGGGTTTACGAAAACCTATGAACGGGTCAAACGTTATTTTTGGTAGGAGGGTATGAAATAGGATGTCCACACCTTTGTCGATGAATGTGAGGTCTGTCAATGCAACAAAAGAGAAACTATCAAATATTCAGGCACACTCCAACCTCTTTCGATTCCCCCTACTATTTTGCGAGATATTTCTATGGATTTCATTGTAGGATTACCTAAATCAGGAAATAAGTCAGTCATCATGGTGGTCGTAGATCGTCTCTCCAAATATGCTCATTTATGTGCTCTTTAACACCCATTCACAGTTGCCACAGTGGATCAAATCTTTATGGATAATATATTCAAGCTTCATGGCATTCCTACTTCTATTGTCTCTGACAGAGACCCCACTTTCATCAACCATTTTTGGAAAGAATTGTTCAAGCTATAGGGCACCCAATTGCATCTCATCACTATCTATCACCCCCAGATGGATGGCTAGAGTGAAGTTGTCAACAAGTGTTTGGAAACATATTTGAAGTGTTTTTCATTTGAGGGAAAAATTTTGTGGGCTCAATGGTTACCCCTAGATAAATGGTGGTACAACACATCTTACCATACAACTACTCGCATGACTCCTTTTGAATCATTCTATGGCCAAAATCCCCCATCATTTCTCTCCTATATGACAAGGGTATCAAAGGTTAAGGAGGTTGAAAAACATATTACAGTCCGCGAGGATATTCTTCATGCCCTCAAAGACAATTTGGTCATGGATCAAAATTGCATGAAGAAACAAACAGATCAAGGTCATTCTGAATGCCATTTTGTTGAAGGGGACCAGGTATTTCTTAGACTACAACCTTATAAGAATACTTCACTCAAAGCTCAACACTTTCAGAAACTTGCACCCAAATTTTATGGTCCTTATATAGTGCTCAGGAGTGTGGGATCGATGGCCTATCAGTTATTTCTACCCAGTCAGTCCAAGCTCCATCCTATTTTTTATGTTCCTGCTTAGAGAAGGTGATTTGAACTAAGTTCCAAACTCAAACTAGTCTCCCTAAGTTGGATGAAGAAGGTTCCATATGGTTGCAGCCATAAGCAGTCTTGGCGTAGAGAGAGTGTCGTCTCCATTAGTGCACCATCTAGGAAGTGTTAATCCAATGGAAAGATACACCTCTAGAAGATGCCACCTAGGAGTCGACCACCATTCTACAACAATTCCCTCATCTGAAGCCTTGAGGAAAAGGTTGTTCTTCTAGGGGGATGGCATGTTAGGGACCTAACCTCACTAACCCTTCACGTAGGTAGAATAATATAATTCCATGTAATAAATGTCAGTATTAATAAGGCCTAGCAATAAGGAAGAATAAGTCAAATGTAAGAAGACCTAGTAGAAGCTTTCGCTTCTATAAGGATATTCCTCTAGATTGTTCTTTTGGATAGATATATTTAGTATAAATAGAAGTAGAGGGTGTGAGAAATATTGTCTTGGATATTATTGTAATAGAGCTCTTCTTTGCTGGAGGTTGACCCCACGAAGAGAAAAGAGAACATTGCTATCAACAATCAAAGTGCTCTTTCTAGTGTTATTCTGGTATTGTTTTGATCATATCATTGCTTCTTTGCCATTTCTAGCTAAAACATTTTTGTTCTGCATACTATTTCATATCTAAAATACTATATTAAGAGTAGGTTTTTTCCTACTAGGATTTATACCATTTGGGATTGGTGTCTCTAGTAGGTTGGTTCCTAAAAATATTTGTAACAGTAGATTGGTGCCTACAAAGAATTATTAAGAGAATTTTTGTGGTTTTCTCCCGAAAAGTTTTCCACATAAATATTATGTTACATGTTCTATGGTTAATATATATCATACGTGTTTGTTTTCTTATTGTTGATGAATGTTTGAAAAAACAAAAAAAATCTTATACTGATTCACCCCCCTCTCCTCTCAGTACAAATGTGTGCTCAACACTTGCATGCCTAAAAGGCAAAGGCTAATTGTATTTTATGTAATATGTAATGTTATACATTTCTATCTATTCTATGCACTTCCCTATGTATGGGATTTAGTGGTGAGATCCTTCATGATATCAACTTGCATAACTAGATGAGATTGGAATTTTTCTCTTCTATATGATTGGTAGTGTTTACTATTCTCATGAGTATTTTGTATTTCCTTATTATTTCCAATTATTTCTTAGCAAACATATTTCTATCAAATTTTCTAAAACAATAAGAAATCTAACCTATTTACTAAGGGATTTCCCCCCCATGACCTTGGGTCAAGTCACAACAGAGAAAGATTGAATTCATAAGACAAAACCAAACCCTATCTATAACAATGCATACAAGAAATAACTACTTTTAAAAGGAGAGAGAGAAATAAATAAGGGAAAGCCTCACACCTTAAATCCTTCATTCGATGTCAATCCTCGCTCTTTCTTCTTGAAGCACTCCTAATATCTATCGAAACTAGCATGCAATTGGAAACCAATAATAGGTTGTTGCAAGGTAGTTATACATTCAAATAGGATATATCATGTGCATAGATTCAAATACATATGAAATACATTAACATATATCATTACCATGAACCAATAAACACACAATAGGAGGGAAATAGAACTCTTATATTAACAACAATGTGAGAAAGGTAGTTACAACATGATTCAACCTTCGGTACTAGTTCAAATCCAACTACCCTGGGTTCCTCCAAAGACCTTCAAGCATCAACTCAACCAGTCAGGCTCTTCCTTCGATAACACAACAAGGATAGGAACACACCCTATAGTTATATAGAGAAAGGAAGGAACACTGGAAAAGGATTTTCCATGTATGGGATGCTACTTAGAGAATGAAGGGATATAAGTAAGCTTGCTAAATTTTTCCAACCTGATATTGCACCTTAGTTCTTCCTCCTCATCTATGCCATCAATGGTGCATTTATACCATCCTTGAGAGTTGTAGTGTCGTTAATGAATGGGGTGGACCCTATGGAAAATCTATGAACGATATGGATAAATGCATAGTGAAGGAGAAAAGACACCTACTCCATCTTTGATAGGGTGTCAATGTCCAAAAACCAGTCAAATATGACCAAGAGTTCCTCAAAATGTGGTCAAGGGCCAACAGGCCCCCAACACTCACCTGTGACTCATCTCGAGTCACTCTGGTCTGATCAGTTCCACTTTGAATGTCTCGATCTTGGCCTGATCTACTTCGACCTACTGCAGTGCGACAACCTCTTGCTCAATGAAATCTTGGATCACTGTGTCGTTTACTGGTCCTTCCATGCACTGTTCTACGGTGATGACAACTTGTTCAAGCTTGGCTTCCTGACTCTCAACTTCAGTGAAAAGGTGGCATGCTTTCTCTTGGAGGGGCTGAAGTCGTTGAGAGACTTCCATCACTTTACTTTGCAACATGTGTACCTATTGTTGGGCGGTGCGTTGTTCTGGAAATCGCTTCATTCTCTCAACTGGGGCCAAGGCCTTCGGCTGTGCCTATAGTGTATTTGCATGTTGCTTTGCTTCTAATGTTTGCAATTCTGGGTTTTCTGTGAGGTTCTCATAAGTTTGGGTGCTTCTAGCGCTCATCTTCTTACATTCCAAAGCCAAGGTTTTTAATCTGTCAACTGTGCTGCGGGAAGTTGCCTCCCTTAGGTTTCTTACTTCTTGTGGAGTCTCGAGCATGGTACGAAGTTCCAGATCTATGATGCATTGCTGAATTTGTTGGATTACTTCTTCAAGTTGTGCCACATGCTGTGGGACATGTTCTTCAATTTTCACTTCAATCACCGTCACAGAGTGAAGTGCTCTATGAACTCTTTCTTGTACTTCAAGTTCCTCTACTAGAAACTGGTCCTTGATCTGCTGTAATTGTGCCTTTTCCTCCTCCCACTTTTCTTGTAAGGCAAGCTACTCATGTTCTGCCTTCCTCTGTTGTGCTATAAGTGTGCTCTGTACCTGTGCCAAAGCCCAGGTGGCTTGCACTATGTCTTCTTGAGCTCGTCGAAGGTGAGCTTTGACTTTCTCGGTGATCTGGCATAATTGGGTGGGCTCATTAGTTTCTCCTATTGTTTCAATTGTCAAGGGCACCGTAGAAACTACTCTGTTGGACTAGAGTACCTGCTTCACTTCTTGAAGTTCATCCTTGATCCGATTGAATACCTCCTCCTTCTTTGCTTCTTTCTTTTTTGTGATCTCTAATGAGGCATCAGTCAACACAACGATCAAGAAGTTTTAGTCGTCCTGTGTGAGGGTGGTATTAAACGCAGTCTGGGTGGCCTTATCTTTCTTTCAGGATGAGGGCTTTGGTGGGGTAATCTTCATTTTCTTAGAGGGTTTCTCCTCCTCTCTAGGCGGAGTAACCTCACCTTTGTTTTACTCAACTTATGTGCCACCTAGTTCTTCACCATCACCTCCCTTCGTAGGTGAGATCGAAGTAGTCTTCGTGGATGTGCTATGGAGATCTTGAACATCGGCGTCCTTCTTAGTCTTGCACGGTCAAGGTTTATCCGGCATAGCTTTAGGGCTATCCACGCCGGACATCTCTACGAGGTCCACCAACCATTCCTTCGTAATCTGCTCCAAGTCTTCTTCTGTCAATTTATAGTACGACTGGATTTGTTGTTTGTGCTCATCAACATGCACTGTGATATAGGTGAAGTGGCATTCTGCGCTAAATTTGATCAAAGGGATAAACCTATGAAGTGTGTTTGGTGTGATGCATAGTGTAGACTATATTGCATTCTTCAATTTATTTTAATAAGCGTGGAAGACGACATTGGACTGCCACTGCTTGTTCATGTCGCTAGAGTACCATAGCGTACAAAGCTTCGCGACCAGTGGTTCGAAGGGTTCGATCTCTGGAAAAGTGGCACCTTCTGGTAGCTCCCAAGAGATGAAAGCGATGAGTATGAGCAACCAACTAAATGGGAACTCATACCCTTGGTACTGCACTTGTCTGCAATCAAGCTCTAGTTGATTCATAAGGTATTTTGCCCAGTTCATTTGTAGTCCCTCCGCACACTTCCCTGCGAGGTCAACTACAAATCTAGTCACCTGTGTGGGTCTGTTTTTGTAGATGAAATTCCCTACGATCATTTGGAAACCGAGGTGCACTGCTTCATTCTCGATGGAGGGTACCCTGTAGCCTCACGTTCCCTTCTCTACATTTCCATATGTGTCTTTTATTCGCTGGGCGAGAGCACGATCTGCGGTCTTTCTAGGGTAAAAATCATGTGGTTTAGGGCCCTGCATGCTTAGCCCTATGATCCGATTGATCAGAATCAGATCCATAGTGATGCGGTGGTCCAACCATAAGTATTCTCTGTGGTAGCAGGACAACAACAATCTCATGCATGGATTCACTTCATGATGCCTCCCGAAATGTGGAATCTTCATTACATTAAGGAGGGTTGACTGCGCAAGGTTATGGGTCCATTGCTGAGGGACAATATTTGGGTTCCTTCCTTTTGTGATAGTTAAGTACTTGTGCGGGGCTAGCATACTGTAAACCTTGCGATCTCTAAGGTTAAAATCACTAAATTTCAGAGCTGTGAACTTATCCTGATCAACATGAACTGTGCGCACCCCTTTCGAGAGGTACGCAGTGACCACAGCATAGTCTAAGTCTCTGGGTACAGTGTCTCTATTCACTATGCTTCTTAGTGGTGGGATATACTTAGGCAAGATACTTGGGATCATCTTCACAGTGGCGAAGTCATTTTCGAGCTTAGATAGTCTTTCCGAAGGCAGTCGAGATGGTACTGCTCGAGAGGTGGAGGGGAAATATGGCCATGCTTCGGAGGACGATGCCTGTACACCTATAGAAATTCCTTTCTCTGACATGACTCTCTCAGTCATTAAGTCAATTAAAACTTATTCAACAATTTTCTCAGCAGCGCTGAGCTCGTCCGACATACAATCTTGGATCAACTAGCTCGTGTGCGAAAGGAATTAAGAGACTAAAATGAATAGTATGGGAACAAGGAAATGATCTTAGGGTGGGTTAATCTCAGGTTTCGAGCTCAATTTATCACTTAGAAAAAATTATTCTTGGTGCGTGGCGTGATGGACTAAGTAGGAAAACTTAGTAACGGTTTTCTGATAATGGTTATGATCCTTCATTAACTCTTGTTTGACCTGTTATGGCGTGTTTCAATGGTTGGATGACGAACCTTTATTTATTTTCTACCCGTTCGAAGTGGAATTCGAATGGATATATTGGCCCTAATGACTATATTTCTTCATCATGGTGAAGTACTCCATGTCGTTGTTCTAATATCTCGACAAAGTTCCAATTCTACAATTTTTCTATCTGCGAAGTATCCTCTAGAACCTCTTGTAACCTTACATTATTTTCCCTTTCCTCTCTTAACTTTCTAGCCTTCTTCCCAGTGAGCTTCGTCTTAGTAATGCTTTTACCATTCTGATGCTTATCTTTTGTGGTCTTAGTTACTTCATGCTGTTGAAAGTCTTTCCTAGGGTTCTTGGATAATACTTCTTCTGTATCAAAAATAGGTAACTCAATCTTCTGTGGATCCTCTAGTGTTCTCTTAGCCTCAACATCAGAGTTGCTAGTATTAAATATCTGTGATATGCTCTTCTGTTCTTCAATCAAGTGCGCGATCCTTCTGGTCATAAAGTCTTTTAACTCTTGCTTCTTCTGTTCCAAAACTGCTTCTTCCTCTTTTTGTTTGGCTTGTTCTCTATCAATCCAAGGTTTTCCTATGAGCATGGTAAACAGGGCATTGTCTTCAACAAATTTAATAATCTCAAAGTCTTCCTCTGTCGAAGTTCCATTGACAGTCATAGGTATCCATGCGATCCTTCCACACAGGTTTACTAGCTTTCCTATGAATAAACTTGTTCCTCCTAGGGAAGGGATCAAGGTAGGATTTCCTATAGCTTCCCAAGTTCTTTCTAGCATAATGTTCACTTGTGTTTCTTCATCAATAATACAATCAATGTCAAAGTCCCCTATTCTTGCTTCAACTTGCTCCTTTTCTTTGAAGATCTCTGATAGCCTAACATGTCAGTGGTCATTCAAGGTGTCTTTCATCTGTAGCAATATCTTTTCTGATTCCTTCTGAGTTTTTACTATTTCTAGATCTGCCTTAGGGTTTTCTTCATTCAGATTTATTCTTTCAAGCTTAGCAATCATTCTAGGGAAATCCAACACTTCATGGTCCAAATCTTTGCAACAGAGACAACTAGGTCTTCCACTAGGGCATTCCTTAGCAAGATGTACTGGTCTTCTGCAACTGTAACAGAGGGTTAACCCTCTCTTTCATTTAAATGTTTCCCAACTTCTTCTGTACTACGCACTAGGATCATGGTAGCTAACATGCACAAAACTCTTTCTAGGATCCTGCATCCACTTGTTAGTCCAAACGTTCTTTCTATGCATAGGTATAACATATCTATCATTATACTTATCAAATCTATTCATATCAAACTTTCTTTCATCTATTAATGCCCTAGTTTTGAAGCTAGGAAAAAATCTATTAAACATACCTAGATCCATGCTTTAGAAACAAAAAATTTCACTTATCTTACTTCTACAGAGCACAAATCTTTCAGATCTAAACACTTTTGACTATTCTTACCTTTATTAGAGCACAAAGCTTACATATCTTACCTCTTTTCTGCAGATCTGACTTCTTTCTTTCACAAATTTCAACTTTTACTTTTCTTAGAGCACAGGGCGTTCAAATCTCTCTTCTTTTCTTTGGATCTGATTTTCCTTTCTCTAGATCTGACCTTATTCCTGGCACAAAGCTTCATAGGTTGAGTAAAAATCTGTGCACTAGGGCAACATATCTTCACACAGAGATTTCTTTTGCACAAAATTTCTTCTTCCTCAGTTCCCAACAATCACAGTTTTAGGTCCTGGCAACAGAAACATTTGTTGGCACTGGGGTAGACCCAGGGTTCAACGCTCAAGAGCACACCAACAAAGACCTAAATACCGACCCCTTCGACCACACCTACGAAGTAGATGAAGTCTCACCCGAGGTAGAGGCAGGGGTGGTTGCAAGACTCAGGTGTCTGCAACCTTAGCTGGGACACATATATGTGATTATATCCTTTACAGAGCACTTAGCACCGTTCATTCATCACTATTCACCCTTATTGTACTTCGCAGATAAGACAGAGTGTCGTAGTACTTACTCAGATATAATATATTTTAGTGCTTAGCAAAAACAAAACATATTAGATCCTATAGATCAACACTAAGAATCCTCATACACATTAGATATACTATTCAGATACATCTAGTAAATCACAAAGCATAAGCAAATCTATCTAATCATGGCATAGCACTTAGCAAGATAATGAAAACACAAGGAAGCAACAACACAGAGCATGACACATAGGTTTACGTGGTTCACCCCCACCCTGGGGCTACATCCAAAAAGTATTCTTTTTCTTTATTAGCTTTGGTCAATAGGATTACAACACATAGCTCAAATTGTACTCAGCATATGACAGGAGATCTGCGCGCACCTCGCCAAATCCTCCTTCCCCGAGTAGATCTAGCACAGAGCCTTCTTACAATCTGTGCACTCAACACTTACAACACTTTCACTCAGGTCTTCAAGCCTCTTACAATCATGCACAGAACATGTACATTCGATCACACAGATCTAATTACTAGCACTAAGCCATCGACTCTTCTTACATTGCCTAGATACTTATTTATACTTTACAACATAGGCCCAAACATGGGTAAACCCATGGGTCGATATCCCTTTCCAATCACATTAACCCAAAACCCCAAAAGGGCCCGAAAAGTTGGCCGAGATCCCGTGATCTCCGCTTCGCCTCGTGCTCCATCTTTGACAGGGTGTTGATGTCCAAAAACCGGTCAAATATGACCAAGTGTTCCTCAAAACTTGGTCAAGGGCCAACAACCATATGAGGTAAAATATGTAACAAATGATGGAGCTATATAGTTAATAGATTTAGTAGGCACAGATCTCAGAGGAATGATCAATGAGAGACGAATGAAGCTATATAAGGACATTCTACCACCAACAACACAGTAAAAAAAAAAAAAAAAAAAAAAAAAAAAAAAAAATGAAAAGCACGAAGCACGCCAGAGATAAAAAAGCCACAGGATGCTTGAAACATGAATTCAACAAAGGAAATAAAAATGGTTACATGCCAAAGAAAAATGAGTGGGAAATGGAAAGTCAGAAAAATAAGGATGACAAGACAACACTAAGTGGAATTAAGGCACATCAAGGATTGATGGAACATCACATTAAACACGCCAATTGGAAACGCCAAAGTAAGCATAATGGAAGGTACAAAACTATCGTAGATGCATTGAACCGACAGTTATGGTGCATTAATCACATCATGGAGGAAGCATCCTCGATAAGCTTCATGACAAGCCCATACAACACACGAGCACAAAAGCAACTAGTCTATTCGCAAAATGAGAATATAGAAAGAGCAACAATAACCCGAATGGACAAAGAGAGACCACAGAGCTCAACACAGTCCTTGAAACTCATCAAACATTTGACACTCGCCACTATGGCACCATCGGAGTCTGTCGAACTAGGAAAAATAACCAAACCGACCAGGATTCAAACTAGGTCACAAGAACCGCTGGAAGAAAATGATCAACAACAGTTGAAGATCATCGATATCGATGATATCCCATCCCCAGAGATAACACCGGTGAACTCTACATCGATACTGGAAGAGATTCAACAGCCACAAGTAGAGGCCTTGAAAGAGGACATTCCAACAACGACATAGGAACCTCAGAATGAGAAAGTAGAAACCCAACAGGAAGTCAACCAGAAAGCATTGAGCCAACCACAGAAGTTAACAAAATGACACAGAATCCAGGATCAGAAGGGAAACTATATGAGTTGCAGGTACCCAGCCTAGGTCAACCAACAAAAGAGGCCAGGGGAACTACCTTGGCTTGGCCAAAATGTATTATAGGGGAGAAACCGAGAGTTGTTGGAACTTCATACCAACCACCACAATAGGAAGACATAGTTATGATACTGAGGTCACCTTGCAAGAAACCAACAACAAAAATTGTGCTACCACGCATACCATAGGGAGTACAGGTATATTCGCAGTTACTGGGTCATGTCGGGAAGCTCAATTATTCCTACCATGATGTATCAGATGAAACCAAGTACCCGGAACTTGCACCGAGGGTTTTTATGAAGAACATAGTGGTAAACCAACTCGGATAAATGATCATCCAACCAGTGGGCAGTTGGATTGGACAGAACATGCATTTTAGGGTTGTTGAAAATTCCACATTTTGGTAGAGGCCAGTACGCGACAACATGCATTAAGCAGCTGTTAGCTATCATGCACGGAGGGGATATATGGTTGGACAAACCTATCCCCATAACTGTTGAGCTTATCATGCATATAATAGGACTACCTAGTCAGGGTATGGATCCCACGTTGATTCTGGATGATAAATCCAAGGAGCAAGCACTAGCAAAGGAAATGAAGAAGAAATATGGTACCACTAGGGGGACAAGAGACATTATAATCAAACAGATCAACAATGCAGTGACACAATTGGGTGCAAATATCTTATACTGTAAATTGTTAAGAAAATTCCACAAAGACGAAGTACCAGTGGGAGTCATCGTAGTTGCAACTCAATGCACAGAAGGCACCTTTGTCAGCTAGGCACCTTATCTATTAAACTTGTTCCAAGTGGACTGCAAGGATGCGTAGGACCTCAATACATAATTCCATTACTCATGGCTGCTCACCCTCATAGCCTTCATGGGATGGGGGGAACTAGAGTATGTAATTTTTTGTACTAGACCACAACCAGTGGGAGCGAGATATCTATTACTGAGCTCTGGGCTAGAGGCCAGGCATAAAAGGGAAATTGGAATCATATTTGAAGCATACCTATGTGACATACAGGAAGTTATCAACCAATCATGGAGAATAACACCAGAGGCTGTCGCGTGATATGGGGCCATCACTAATTTTTGGGCTACATGTCAAGCCATGTGGATACAACCAAGGCAGTATCCAGATAAAAAGTGGCTACCGATGCACTACTGCATTACAGAAGGTGATATAGACATGGTCATCAGCAAATGGCCTGACGCATGGAGGATCCCATCCATTCCTTGGGAAGTACCGGAAGGACACACAGAAGGAGAAGTAACGCAGGTGGAAACACAGCCTTTGCAAATCCTAGTGCCCAAGAAACCAAGGACAGGCCAAAAAAATCCGACTCAGGCAAATGAAACGTCAAAGTAGATAGGAACCCAAAAGGGGTAGAAAGAGACAAACGAATAGTCGAAACAAGCTAAGGGAGAGGAGGAGACTGCCCCAAATCCCATCACACAGGAATCAGGGTGAACTAAGAGACCGATTGTATAGACAACAGATGTGCGCAAGAAATCAAAGGTGCAACGAGAATCACCAGACTATACAATCATGGAGGACGATGGAGAAATGATCACCAGAACGATATAGGATTGTCTAGAAGAAGACTTCGATCACGCAACACATCACAGGGATAAACTGCAAAAAGAGTTGGCAGAAAAGGGATAGCTCCACAGGACACTCAGGGAGGCCCAGAGAGCAAGTAGTAGTCAAGGCATAGATATATCCACAACAAAGACCAATGAAATAGTGGAGGTAGAAGAATGAGACCTAGTCCTCCCAATGCCACATGCACACGCAATGGTCTAAATAAAATCGAGCATGATACGAATGGATGAAATCATGGGACAAACACTACTGAAGGATTTGGACCACATCCAATTGGTCTTGACACAGATGCCATCAAGGGAACTATACAAATTGTAGGTTAGCGTTGACCACGAGATGCAGTCTCGGGCACATAAAAACTTAGTCGAGCTACAGAAAGAAACAAAGAAGCGGGAAGCATTGGAAAAAGATTGTGAGAAGGTCAAATTCGAAACTCAAGAGGAGACAAAATGCAGGAACGAATTGGAACGAAGAGTGGGATAAATTTTTGGGAAACTTCCAAGCACTGCGCAAGGAAAAGAACTCCTAGCCACAAAAAAGATTGACCAGATTGCATAGGCAATTGCTCGATACCAGAAGGAGATCGAGGATCTCCGAGAAAAACTCACACCAAAAAATCCACTGAAAGTAAAGGAGAAAAGGAGGTAGGCAACAACATCGTAAATACAGTATATGGAGAAACAGGTTAGCATGACAACTGACTTGCTCAATAAAGAAGCACAAATTTGGAAAATACTGGAGGAGGAGCCACATGTTCAACGCTGGGACAAGGAAGAGGAAAGGATCAATGTAGGGATTCAAGAACTCAAATAGAGGCAAAATACCATACCAATCCAAGAACGCGTCAAGGAGACACAGGAGCTGAAGAAGATGCAGGAAGAGATTATCACTGCACAAACATAGAAACAAGAGCGTCATGCTCAAATAGAACCATTACATGAATGGGTAGCATAAGTACTCGCACAAGAAGAAGAAGCTAGAACATAGATAGCACAGACACATGCAGAATGTGTAGGATTACTGAGAGACAAAGTGGCAGTTCAGGTAGTGGATACCATTAAGGAGAAGACCATGCAGGCACTGATAAAAGTAGCAGAGCTGAGGGAAAAATTCCAGACGATCATCGAGGAGATCGAGGCAACTTATAAAGATTAGGTGACTCGGGACGAGTCACATGTCAGTGTTGGGGGCCTGTTGGCAAAAGGCCGAAGTGGTAAAGAAATCATGCAAAAAAAATAATGACAGCTGGAAGAGCAATCGTGGGAAAGAAAGCATGCAATAGGAAAGCGACAATTGGTAAGAAGCACAACACGCATGCATGCAAGAAGGAGGCGACAGATGGAAGGAATCAAATAACGCATGTAGAGAAGGAATACCTAACGACAATAGGTTTAGGGTTTTTGTAAGGTTTTGTGTAAATGGTTGAAGAGCCCGATAAATATAAATATAGATATGCAGGTATGAGAAAAAAGGTTCGGTTCGCTACTTTTGTAGAGGTTGAGATGGTATGTAATGTTTTTTATTGGATGAAATACTTTTGTAAAGAGGTTGAACTAGAGCATAGAGGAGAAGGTAGATCTTGAGGATCAGATCGCAGGTCGAGGAGCCTGGTACGATCTAGTTCGCCTCATATAGATCTTACCCATATGAGGAGAGTGTAAGCGCGTGGCGTGACAATTGAAGAACTACCATAATAATAGAGCCAAGAGCCAAAGCTTTGTGGACATAGCCCATGAGGGGGTGAACCACGGTAATACCTGTGTAATGTGCGTATATTTACCATACTTTTAGTAGTTAAATGATGTGTGTAATGGATGAATGAGTTATTATATTGCTTGGTTAATTGTTGTTGGGATATCAAGGGAAGATGCCATGGAGGCTAAAATATAAAAGAGAATAACAATAGTTTGTAACACAAGTTATAATAAATGGTTCAAAATACAGATTACAGATCTCTCACTCAATCCTAGGGTGTAAACACCTGAGTTTTATAGCCACCCATTTAAAGCTATCTTGGGTGAGACTACGCAGTGCATTCTGTGTACTGTGTTTCCTTCTGGTTTACCAGAAGGGCCAATAGTTTTAGGCTTTGTTGGTACCCTGAAAGATATGAACCCTGGTTCAACAATGCAGGTAGTAGGGAAGATCTGTTCATCAAACCAACAAATGTTGTCGCGGTTAACCATGCCAGCCAAAGGTGGGATATAATTTGGTAAGACCAACGGGATTGATTTGCATTAGCCAGATCATCGCGATGCTTACTTCGCTTTTCAGTAGCGGGGTTAGTATGGCCCAAACATCATCTAGTCGAGGGGGAGGCCTATATTCCCCTGGTCGACGATGCTTGTATTCCTTTAGACATAGCTTTATCATCCATAAAATTCTTCAGAACCTCTTCGACGAATTTCTCTAGCTTAGTGCGCTTGACCGACATTCTCAGTGTTAACAAATAAGTCGGATTAGGTGAAAGGATAGCGAGGTAAACAATAAATGGCAAGGTATGATAACCCAGTTTGACATACACAATCAATTCGTTTCTTGTCTCAGATAATCACGGGTAGCAAAAAGTGGTCCCGACATAGCGTTTGACGGGTTAAGTAAGAAAGTGTCGTAACATATTCCTCCAACGGACAAAAATGCCTCAATTAATGTGAATCCATCTATTATGGTGCAGTCTCAATGTCTAATGACAATATATCCACCCATAAATGTGTTTCCTATCCATTCAGAGTGTTTTTCTAACAGTCGGGGTGCCTCCAATGGTCATATAGCTTCATCGAGGCAAAGTCCCATTCTACATGGTTCTGCTATTCCGACGAGGTTCAGAGCCTAGAAGCCTGCTTCCTGTGAAGTCTTCTGTGTAACTTCCTGTAGATTTTCTGACTTGGCTTTCTTCTTACTGAGATTCCTTGCCTTTTTTTCTGTAATTTGAGTCTCTCTAACTGTTTCTGGATTTCTCTTTCCATTCTTATTCTTATCTTCTCTAAGTGACTTCACACTACTGATGTGCTCTTAAAGGGTTCGAAATTAATTTCTCTTCTCTTATTAATTGTTGGGTAGATGTATTCCTTTCTTGCATGGATAGGTCCTTCAAACCTTCCTGCGTTCTTTCAACCTCGACAACTAATTCTCTTGCCTTCAGTTGCTTCGACTCAACTTCTCATCCTTCTATTAATCGATCTATTTTCTAGCTATGAAATCCCTTAGTTCTTGTTTTTTATTTTCTGTAGCTTCTTCCTCTGATTTCCTTCTGATTTGATGTTTCTCAATCCAAGTCATTCCTAACAAAAGAGGGAATGGGTTTCTTCTCTCAACAAGCTTAATGACTTCAAATTCTTCTTCTGTTGATGTTCCATGAATGATAACAGGTACATTAATCACTCTTCCACATAGGGTTATCATCTTTCCTTTAAACAAGCCTATTCTTCCTAATGAAGGTACCATAGTGGGCTCCCCCAAAACTTCCCAAGTTCTTTATGTCATAATATTCACTTATTTTTCCTCATCCAAGACATAGTCTATGTCAAAGTCTCCTATTCTTGTACTTATGAGTTGTTTTTCTTTCAAGATCTATGATAAAATGACATCTTTGTGATCATTCATTGCTTCTTTTAACTGTACTAACATGGTCTGAGATTTCTTTTATTCTTTATCTTGATGATCTTATAATATGCTCTTATTCTCTTGACTCATGTTCATTTGTTCAACTTTAGCAATCATCCTTGGGCAATCCTGAACTTCATGACCAACAATTTTACAATAAAGACAAATAGGACCCGCACCCAGGAATTCCTTAGCAAGATATCCTAGTCTTATGCAGTTATAACATAATGTCACTCCTCTATTTCTCTTGTATGTTCCCCAACCTCTCCTATACTGTGCACTAGGATCACATTGCTGGACCTGCAATCTGCAAAAATTCTTTCTAGGTTCCTGCATCCACTTATTAATCCAAAAATTCTTTCTATGCATAGGAATAATATATTTTTCTCTACTTCTATCAAATTCATTCAGATCAAATCTTTCTTCTAACTGTACCCTATCTTTCAGACTAGGACAAAATCTATCAAACACACCTACATTCATGCTTTCGAAACAAAAAATTTCACTTATCTTATTCTATCAAATCACAAATCTTTACCTCTTTCGAGATCTTACCTCTTTTCTTCGGATCAGGTTTCTTTCTTAGAATAGAGCTTCACAAGTCAAGTAGAGTACTGCGCACAACAACAACAAATTTATGCACAAAGCTTCTCTTCTCTTTACTTCATTTCCCAGTAATCACAGTTTCAGGTCTCGACAATGGAACCATTTGTTGGCACAGGGGTAGACCTGGGGTTCAACCCTTCAACAATGCACCATCAAAACCCTAACTACTGTCCCTTTCAGCAACACTTGCGAAGTAGGCGAAGCCTCACCCGAGGTAGAGGCAAGGGGGTTTACATGACTCAGGTGTCTGTAACCAAGCTGGGACACATATATGTGATTACAACACTTCGCAGGGTACTTAAGAAAAACATATAATAATTCATTATCTTTATTCACATCGCAAATCAAACCCTAAGTACAACTTGACGCAGTAGCAATGAATAAATACACATCACACTTTAGCATCATGAGTCATATCTAACACATTCCACATATACAAAGCATTAAACATTCATAGATCTATCTATCATTCATAATATTCAATGCACTAAGCAGATCCACAACATAAACATTATATCACAAAGCAAACCATCAACACAAGATTTACGTGGTTCACCCCAGTGTGGGGCTACGTCCACCAACGACTTGTTATTCTTTATTAGCCTTCAATCTCTTACATCCATCCGATCCCGTGCACTAAGCCACAGAGCCAATATTTGCACTAGATAGGTGATCTGTGCACTAAGCACCAGATCCACCTTCCCAAAATTAGGTCAAGGCACAGAGAAAAATCCTCTATTACACACAAAGTCTTACATACACAGTCTGTTGCACAAAGAAACTTAGAACCACTTTCCTCTTTCACTTAGCTACTTACACCACTCCTAACACTTCTTCTACATTACATTCCTTCTTATTTATACATTTACATCCCTTACAAAAAGGCCTAAACATGGGTAAACCCATGGGACGACCTCCCCTAAACCCTAATACCCAAAACCCTAGTGAACCCCTTGCTGTGTCCACAAAACAAGTTAGATCCCACGATCTTAGCTCTGCCTGGGCACTCCATCTTCGACCAGCTTGTTGAAGTACAAAAGTGGTCAAACCCGACCTATGTTTCCTCAAAAATTGGTCGAGGGCCAACAAATGTACCTAAATTATATTACCACTATGTAATAATGTATAATCATTTATGTTGTACTATTTCATATAGATCAATATTTTGCATTCATTATCTTGTAATTAATGATAGCCATACCTTTTCAGAAGGACATGACTTATCTAACCTTTTTATAAATGTCCATTGTAAGAATTGAATTAACAATCTCATATATATATTCATATAAGAACCACTAGGTTCACTTCAATTGGAGAGCAGTTGTTTAGTTGACCTTGGCAAATTTTTAATTTTGTTGTGTTAATAAAAGTTTAGAGGCTTGGGTCCGGTCTTCAAGAAATTGGTTTCAATTGGTTAGCATGTGGTGAAATTTGTTTTGTTGGTGGCATTTAAAAAGAAAAAAGAAAAGGAGGAAAAATGTTCTCCAATAACTCTAATCTTATGAGCCACTTTTGATTCCCATAATAATAAACTATCGAAAATAAAAAATTCTATAGTTGGAAAAAGTAAGTGAATTTCCACATACATGGTAAGAAAATGTAATTAAAAAAGAAAAATTCCAAGTACTTTTAAAGTGCATGTGAAAAAGTATCAAGTAAATCAAAATACATTCTCTCTATAAGTTGTTAACTTATAAGAAGAAATATAGAAGTTGTCACTGTAAAGGAAATCAAGGTTTTGATGAGATGATTCTTCTTATCCATCTCATATATTTTTAAGAAATTGATGTTTTTGGACCAAATCAATGCATCCATCGTCAATAAGAGAAACCAAGAAAATCAAATCATTAAGAAAAATATTAATATAAAAAGGTTAAAAAATTCTAATAAAAAAGTTACAAATCCACACCAGGTTGTGAAAGTTTATGAAACAGTAATAATTATATATCTAATAATAAATCTAAAAGGAAAGATTTACAACTCAGTAAAAAAATAAAAGAAGATAAAAGCTCTTATCTAAAGGATAATAGAGAGAAATAATACTAAAATAATGAAAATAAGATAAAGGTTAAATATATAAGTATACGATTTTTATATTATAATAGATAATAAATAAGTAGAAACAAATAAATATATTAAGAAATAATAAGATTAAAAAGATTAAAGGGTAGACTAAGAATACAAATATGAATAAATTATTAATCCAAGGTAAAGGGAATAACTATTAAACATTAATTTTTTTGTTTGATATTTTATTTTTATTTTTATTGTTTATATAAAACAACTTCTATCTTTTAATAAGATAAGTATTAAATTTTCAAATCCCATTGGTGTTATTGGTTTTGATGGGTCTCATTTTGCATAGTGACTTAGGTTTGAAACCCACTGCTACTGGTATGTTTCAAGTGTAGTAATTTGACATATTTGAAAGCTTGGGAATTATCAGTTATAATCTTTTTGGGGAATCCAAATATTGATAGAATGTTCTCCTCTAGGAACTTGATGATGACTGAATCAATTGTTGACTTGGTGGGGATTGATTCCACCCACTTGGTGAAGTAATTTGTTGTTATCATGATCCATTTGTGCTGCCCACTTGAATTTAGGTGAAATTCACCAATGAAATCTAGACCCCATTGTTGGAAAGGTGTTTCTGAATCGACAAGTTTAAGTGGGAGAGGTTGCAATTTCTGCTTCCCAACAAACATATGACACTCTACGTAGGCCCTAACCATGCAGTTTACATTAGAAAATAATGAGGGATAATAATAACCATCCTCGAGGATCTTGTATGCAGTGGCTCTCTAGGCATGATGACCTCCACATATCCCTTTATGAAATTCATTGATGATCTCTTCAATCTCTTCTTCCATAAGACAATTTAGTAGTATTCCTACAGGGTTCTTCCAAAATAAATTTTATCCCACGATGCAATACTTCACAATTTTGAGCTTGATGGACCCAAATTTGGCTTTGTCCCATATGGGTAAGAAACTCAAGTGATAAAGATAGAAAAATATATCTTTGTACCAATCAAATTCATAGAAATTAGGGCTCACCTTAGAAAGTGGATCCTATACTTCATCTTCTCCTTGATCAATTTGCATGATGTTTGCTGTCATAAGATTTAAATCAATATCCCGGTAATTCAATTTAGCCATAAGTTTAGCCAACCATTTTCCTTTTAATAACTTGGTGGGTTTTATTTCAAAATCATACTCTTGCATATTGGCTGTCCATTTGGCTCTTTTTCCCACACTATCAATCTGTGTGAGAATATCTTTAATAGCACTGTTAGGTACATAAGAAAACATTTTGGAGTGCAGTATATAGTCTTTGAAGGATTTCAATGATTTAACCAGGGAATATGCTTGTTTCTCTAGCTTACTATATCTTAATTCTACATCTCTCAAAGCTATGCTGAAGAAGGTTGTAGGTTGTTCCCAATTTTCGTCATTTTTCTATAGCAAGACAACAACTACATTGTGTTCAAAAGAAAAATGAAACCTAAAAAAGTTCTTATCATAATTTGGGCTGACTAAAACTGGTGATTTACCCAATGCTTCTTTGATTGTATGAAAATATTCTCTAGCCTTATGGGTCCACTTTATTTCATGCTTTTTCTTCAACATGTTAGTGATATTCCTAACTATCTTAGCAAAGTTGGGGATAAATATTCTCAGGAAGTTGATCCTACCCAGGAAAACTTGTACTTATTGTTTATTTCTTGGTATAGAAATCTTATTTATTTGCTCCACCTTCTCTAGGTATAGTTTTACACCCTCTTTTGACAATATATGGACCAAAATATTACCTTCATTAATGGAAAAGTGGGAATTCTTTGGATTCAAAGACAAGCCAAACTTTTTGCATTTCACAAAGGTATGATTTAAGTTTTCAACGTGTTCCTCATTTGTCTTGGAGAAGACAATCATGTCATCTAGATACATGAAAATGAATATATCCTTTTATTCCATGAAGGTTATATCCATGGCCCATTTAAATGTAGCTCCTGCATTTATCAAACCAAAGGAAATTTTATCATACATGAAAGTTCTCCATGTGGTCGTGAAGGATGTTTTTACCATATCATTAGGATGCATTGCTACTTGATTATATCTTGAGAAACCATCCATCATGGAAATTCTATTTTATACCACCACTTTCTGAAGTATGTGATCCATTTTTGGCAAAGGATAATTGTCTTTTAGTGAGCATTTGTTCAGGTTTCTGAAGTCCACATAGAGCCTTATCTCTCTAGTTTTTTTCCTATTTGGAACCAAATTCAATACCCACTCATAATATCTAATGGGAATGATGATCTGAGCACTGAGTAACTTCCTCACCTCCATTTCAATGGTTGATATAAAAAAGGGGTTGACTTTCCTTAATTTCTACCTAAAAGGGTTAGTACCAGGCTTGAGTGGTATCTTGTGTTGTATAATGTTGGTATCATAGTTCTCTAGGTATTCATATTTGATTATGCATTTTTGGAATACTAAGAGAGGCCGGGGGGCGGGGGGGGGGGTGAATCAATATGAGCACTTTTACCGCTTTTAACCACAATATATAAAATTCAACTTAATCAACAATATATCATCAATGTATCATCAATATATCATGAGAATATAATCATAAGAAACATCACATCAACACCATCACATCAAATACACAATACACAAGTATTTATGTGGAAACCCAAATGGGATAAAACCACATAATGATTTCTTATATATTGTTAATAATACATTCATTGGAAGCATCAACTTCCCAATTCTTCAGCTACAACTGGAAGGAGGATATGACCCCCTATTTACAGGCTCCAACCTGAAGGAAGCTACAACAATATGAATTCTCTCACTCCAAGCAGAAGGAGGATACAACCCCCTGATTTTTAGACTCCAATGTGAAGGAAGCTCCAAATCCATGTGTTCTCTGACACCAATCAGAAGGAGGATACAACCCCCTTTCCTTGCCCCATCTTTCCACCCTAAAATATAAATGTAGACCAAACTGTCACTACCAAAATCACTTCCACTATCACTACCACTGTCATATCAACCTATAACCTGTCAACCTATCACTGTGTCCAACCTATCACTGTCACTGATATACCATCATCAACCAAATCCACTCACATAGATACAACAACCATAACCAAACCATGTACATCACTAATCAACCATGTACATAAACCATGTACATCAACCCGTGCCAACCATACATCAACCATTCATATCAACCTTTACCAAACCATGCATCAACTATGCACCAACACCTATACCAAACTGTGCATCAACCATGCACCAATACCTGTATCATAGCATGTATCAACCATGTACCATATCATGCATCAAACCTATACCATATCATCAACCATGTACCAAAATGTAACATAATCCATATACCATGAGATGTGCCTCAACCATATATCATATCACTCATGAGATGTCTCAATCATCCCATGCACCATGTACCATAAGATATCAACAATGAAGTGCCTCAATAAGGTACATAATCATGTACCAATATCACCAACACATGCCTCTAATAATTCACCATATCATCAACCATATACCTCAAACAACATGCCAATCATTCTTACCATGTACCATAAGAAGTACCTCAAACATGTGATAAAATTACCATACCAAACCAGATATAAAGATATCCAATAGTTCACTTCTAACCATGTATCACATCATCATCAAGGTGTACCATATCACATACCATCACCACCATGCCTTAAGAATGTACCTTACCATAACCAAGCATAAGCAATATTCACACACACATAACTGTAACCTGTAGCTGACCTGCTATACTATAATACTGACATGTAAATCTTCCACAACCTTTAGCATCCTGGTACCAACATCTATACCAGATTTTCCTCATCCTCGTAGGACTAAGACTCCCTGACACATGGGGTCTTACATGAAATTCCCTAGGAAACCGACGCAGGTTCCTTGAGAGACACCCTCAAGCTGACCCATGAGGGCCTGCTTAATTGGGGTTACAAAAAAACCCTAGCTCTCTGTAGCTCTAAAAATTTTGCTCTTTCTTCACACTTCCTCTGTTGTCTTAGAATCACCCTCAGATTCTCCAATAGACCAAAATATTCTCATAATAAATATATTTAATGAATGTGTGTGTGTGTCCTTATGAGAGCCTCCTTGAGGTGTATTTATACCTTTTCCAAGTAACTTCTCTCAATATTAGGGCTTCTTGAACTTTCTTGTTGCAACAACTTTACCCTTTCATTAATGACTTGTAACCAATTAGGGGATTCTTAACCATTCCTCGGGGCTTACAAATTTATGAGGGAATATATCCCTAATTGTGATGAACCACATCATGTACCACCTATCACCAGAAATGACATGACGAGGACTATCCATATATGAGTGTGTTACCTACATTTGCATTGTCCTTCATGTCCTTATTCATCAAGAAACTTCAGGTCTCATGACCACACCTCCAGAGCTTTGTGTAGAATTCATCAAATGCACCCAACACCTCTAATGACATCAACCACTCTTGTTGACATCAATGACAACTAACTCCCCATAAATCATGATCACAACTCTGGGGTATCCCGAATGCCCAAAGGGTTGACATCAATGACAACCAACTATCCAACAAGATCCCCCTTTGTCATTGATGGAAATACCAACATTTATGGAAACACTCATACTCCAATACTCATGCTCCCCCTGTTGTTAAAACCCTAAATTTCACCACATATGCATACTTGGCATCAGGGCCTCTTACTTGCTATTTTTTCTAAGCCATCACTGAACAAATCTTCTTAAAAACACTATTTTTGAAGATGTACATGCCCTGCACCACTATTTCCCGCATACACATGCTTTCTACACCACTATAACTTGCGTATGTACGCTATCTTAACCATTAAAGCCCGTGTATACTCACAAAAGTTGAAAAAATAAAAAAGTTGCAAGGAATTCGTTGATATTATGGGCTATTGGGTAGTTTCCCAACTATCCCACCGCCTATAGCCCGTCTGATGCAGACCTATCGGCCCTCAGGTCGAGATCCGCTCATAGGATCGTTCTTTATCTTCTTTGAGCTGAATCGACTCTTTCAATTCCCTGTTGGAATCTCCTTCAAATCGATCCACAAGTCCTTCAAGAAGCTCCCTTGTGCAAACAACACCAGGCGCAAGATCCTTTCTCCCCAAGCGACCACAGCGCTATGACCATGACCTAAATCCAGAAGTCCTTTGTTGCAACTTGCCACTCGCGAGTTCGTGAGTCGAAAATCTGACTCTTCCTTTTCCAATCTCATGATACCTGAAATTGAGAATTGGGTATAGCTCCCTTCTGTCAGCACCTTCTGAGCTTGATCACCAGCTAGGCTAAGCGCTAGCACCCCTCGCTACTTGCCTTTTCACAAGTTTTAATGTTGAGCTCCCATGCTCTTATCTTGCGAATCCCCAAGACACGAGAAGTCAACGGAGTGTTGACTCCTTTTTTTGTCAGTGCCCTCCACACGTAACCGTAGGCTAGGTCTTAAATACCAGCACCCCTTGCAACTCGCATCTTCGTGAGTTCATGGGTCGAACTCTCGTGCCCTCCTGTTGCGATCTCCCAAGATGCGATAAGTCAATGCTGGGTTGACTCCTTCCTTGACGCTTTTTGCTATTCACAACCTCTCAAGTTGAAGCGTCGAGCCTTCACACTCTTATCCCACGAATTCCCGAGATGTGAGAAATCAATGGAGTGTTGACTCCCTTCTCTAGGCGATGCGTGTTTGCCTATCTATCATGCAGACCCCACCATATGGCTCTGCCACATGTCCATACGAGCCTCCACTCTCGGCACTTCACGACTTCTGATGTCGAGAAGAGGTCCTCTCAACCTTTGAAACCCTGAATGTGTGAAATGCGATGGGGTTCTGATCCAACGGTCCTCCCTTGACCTGGATCTAATGGCTACCTTTGCTCCTCATGATTTTGCAACTCGCAACTTGGAGCACCCAACTCTTGGGCTCTTACCTTGCGAACCTTCGAGTTCGTGAGATCCCTTGATCTCTTCCACATGTCCTCTTCAGATGGACACTCCTGATCCTCTCATGATTTCATGACTCATGAAGTCGAAATACTTCCTTCTCTGGCTTCTGGTGTCTGAATCCTCGATAGAGAGGATCCCGCAACATGTGTCTGCTCTCAGACGAATGACTTATATTTCCTCAAGACTTTGCTACTCACGAAGTCAAGATGCTCACCTCTGTGAGTCCCGGTGCCCGAATCTATGAAATGGATGATTCCATGACACGTGTCCTCCCACAGATAGACAACTCAGATCTATTTCTCCATTTCATGATTTCTGAGGCTGAGTGCTCGGACTATCGTCCTCCGGACTCCTGAAATCCTGAATGTCGATATCCTAATCTCCAACATTTTTGGGACTTTGCTTCTACTGCTCTATGCATGAGGGTTTAAACCTCGTGCAACTCCTGACAGGTCCAATGACTGTCGGGTTCTTCGCTCAAGATCTGATGGTTCAGATCATTTCTCCTATGCGCTCCTCCTGTACTACCTCCTGGACGTGGAAAAATTCAACGGTCCAGATCTTTTCAGCTGATTCGACGACAGCTATTGCTCCTGCTGAGCCTTGGCACTTTTCTTCCCAGACTTGGAAGAATTTCAAATTCTCAAGGCCTCGACCTTTGTTTCTTTTCTCTGTGAGCTTCACAACTTTGAATCCTCACCTGCGTGTATGAAACGCTACTCCTCCTCTGTTTTGGTCTTGAATCCTTGAAGGATTCTGACTTCTGCGCTCCTGTAGAGTCCTTGCACCCAAAGTGTTGTCTCTTTTGAGCTTCTCTGAGATTCAGACCTCTAAGGAAAATAATTCCTTCTTCCTTCTCTTGCATATGGAGAATTTGGATTCCCTCCTAGCTATCCTCTGCTCAAGCAACCTCTTGCTGAGTGTTTCAGGGTGTTCAACAACCCTGCGAAGATCCTTCAGTGGACTCTTCTTCTTTTTTTCCTGAACTCAAAGAGTTCTTTTCCTCTTTGTGCCTATTTGCACACTGTCTCAATGCCCTCCTGGCAGAGTTATACATAACTCACAACTGAGCTTCTGTCTTCTTCTGAACTCTCAGCAGAGTTCTTCTTCTATGCACTTCTTGCACTGGCTCAATGCCACCTGGAAGAGCTTTACAGAAATCCTCGGATATTCTGTCTGCAACCGTGTTTCTCCATAGCCTTGACTCCTGAGGTGTTCAGCAACCTCAAAGGTCTTCCTCCGAGTTACTAACTTCAGCTTCTGTGCCCACCTGGTACGTCTTTGTTTGAATCCGCAGAGTTCAGAAGTGCATCTATGCACTGGTATTCAGAGACCACAGTACTCTGTCACTCCCTCCTGGCATGAAACCACAAAGAACCTCACAAGCTTGAAAATCAAACAACTCCCTGCAAATGTCTAGCATACATCTACAGCATAAAAGAACACAATTAAAGCATCCGCATAACACATAAATACATGCAGGAAAAAATGCTTCTAGTTTGTATTAATAAAAATGCCTCTTTACAAAGGTGTTCTAAGCGCGGAATGTAACAAGGTCTCGGCTCTTCTCTTTCTCTCCTTCCTAAAACTACTACCAAATGAGATCGAAATTGATCTTTTACAAGAGGGGCTCTTCGAGCTCTTCCCTCCAATCTACCTACCCTATTCAATGGCATTGAATGGGCTGTCTAGTCTACAAATCGGATCTATATCTCAGCCTTCAAAACATTAAAGGCCTACCTGCTTCTACGCCTATGCAAAGAACGGCTTCATGTCTCACCAGCCTAAGACATTAAATTACATTCAAATTCAAAACTTGAAAACGAGGGCTGCGCCTCTCTTCATCCTTGAGTGCACATGCTGACGTGGCTGGCTGGTTGACGTGGAGAGATGCTCCTGCATCACCGTCACTCAACCAAATAACCATCATTTTGTCATATAAAAGGAGGTGTTCAGGTCTCATTCCAAATCCAAGCATAAGAACAATGAAACTCTTCTCGTTTCACATGCCATCCTTGCCCCAAGAATTTGTAGCCACCTTATGAGATTTGTACCAGAATTTCCCATTCTTGCCTATTTCCTCCATCATAAGCCTATTCCATTCCCTAGAGAGAGGTTGAGAGGAGAAAGATACGTGGAAGCGTAGTTGGAGCTTGTTGAAGAGGATCCCGGACTAGGTTTGAGAAGCAGTCGCCGATCTCATTGTAAGTAAACATTGTGATATCAATAAAAAGGAATACTTTTTCTGTCCCGAAATATGATGTCTCAAATCTTTGTGTTTGATTTATGATTTATTCTAACATGTAACCCATGATTTATATATGAGATGCATGTTTGTAGTTCCCTGTTTATCTATTTGTGAATGCATGTCATCCTTGGGAGGAGACTTGTAGTCAACAGAGCAATCAAATGCGAAAGGATCGACACTGGACACAGAGTTAAAGGTAAAGTTACCAGATCTTTTCACTTTGTATTTCATGTGTGAATGTGGGGTATATTCAGGGTAGTTATAAAAAGTAGGAGACTTTTAGATGATTGGGTATTCCTACATGTTGAACCCTATTGTATTCCATAGGGGGGTTTTCTCGCTATAGCAGAACTGGCGATCGTAGTGGGGAAACCTTTAGGGTTTTAGGGGATATTTTTTGGGTGTTTTAATTGGTTTTACTACCTTTTTTGAGTTTCAGTAAGTTGCTGAGTCTTTAAGGGATTCTAGTCACTTGTTGGTGCCATACCAATTCTCCCTGCCCTATCAACCGACTTGTTTTTTTTTTTTTTTGAGAATTTACAGAGGTGTACACGGCCTGCAGTGGGTCTGCATGTGTACATACACACCCTATTTTTAGACAGCCCGTGTACATACGCAGGATGCTTAAGTGTCAGTAGCATTCCTGTGTCAAGAATTTTTTTATTTAAGGAGAGGTAGTCAACCTCTTGCCTGATGGAATTCATACTTCTTAGAGGTTTCTTGATCAATTACAATGTCTCTGTTGTTATAGTCGTAGCCTGGGTTTGACGTCAGTTTGCTTATTATTTTAAAGATTTCTTGTGTTTTCTTTGAAAGGGTTTTAGACGAGCCTGTGAGTCTTTGATTAGCCTATTTGGTGTCGTCGATGACTCCCTTCGATCTGCGGTAGGCCAGAAGTCAATTTTTGGTCTTGTCTTGTTTTTTACTTTTTCCCCTTTTGCTTGCTTTAAAGAAAAAGAAAAAGAAAAAGAAATTATTTTAAGTTTCTTGTTTGAAGCATAAAAACATAAAAATATTTCATTTCTTAGTTTGGTTACGTAGTTAGGTTAGTTGTTTTACTTGTCCAGAAAAAAGTTCTTTTCTTAAGTTCTTTATTGAATACTTAGAACATTAAGTAGCTTGTAGTCGAGCAAAATTTCGTTTTAGGTATTCCTTTATAAGATCTTAGAAAAAAAAAGTAATTACGAAAAGTTGGTTAAAGAGTTAAAATTGCAAATCTTGATTTGTCAAATAGAAGTAAATTTTCTTTCTGTTTCATTTATTTCTCCTTCATCTCTCAAAACACACCACTAGTTTCATTTATGTTTCCTTGACTTAAGACAATCCACTTAAAATTAACGCTAATTTAAAATCAACTAGACTTTATGTTTGTAGGGTCAATCAACTATTCTAAGCTAGAGCCTTGATTTAGGTTGGAAAGAAAACTCTTCAAGGCTTATAAAACAAACATTAGAGTAAGTGCTAGGGAGTGTAAAAAGTCCCGTAAACGTGAAAGTTATTTGGGACCCCTCTCTAACACAAGGGCTAAACATGAGGTCGCGTGCGGAAAGGTAGTGGAGATAACCCCTCCAAATCTGGACCAAGCGTAGTGGGGAACACATATAGAGGACATGTCATGGGATTATGTTGGTCACATTTTCCATGGAGCTTTGTGGATCTCAAATTTGTCCGAGGTCCTCATTTGTCCTCCGGACCACTTGCTTTCGATACCCTCAATAGGTTTCGGGCTTGATACTCTTCTCATTGTAGTCCACATGACTGTTGACTGTACCCGCCTGGTGACTATTCGCGAGCTGGAAACCTAGATTCCTTTATTTTAGTGAATTATACAAGTGACTGTGAGATCGGAAGAG
>CBVK0100097242.1:0-33589 GCA_900067695.1 Picea abies
GTGCGAAGGTGATCTTTTCTTTGTTGGAAAAATTGTGAACAAAGAAATAACCTTCTAGTAGAGTTAACCATTTTTCTAGGGCTTTTGCATCTATCTATCCTTCAAATATAGGAATATCAAAATTAACTTGTACCTTGAAAGGTGAGGTGCCTCCAAACTGGCCTCTTGATGAAGATTCACCTGATGCTATCGGAAGGCGTTTAAGGATGTGGGAAAAATTCTCCATCATTTCGTCCCTCTGTCGTGTGAGAACTTGTTCAAGAAACAGATTGATAGGATCGTCTGCTCTGTCGTTTTTATTTTCTTCTGCCATTGAGGGTTTCTTGGGTGTGTGAGAGTGATTTTATTCAAGAGAGACAAACTCGAGACCCAACTTGTTATACTTGGACCTCGTTGAGGACATGCACTAAAAAAGCGATTAAGAGCAGCCTGCTATGATACCACTGATCCAAATTCTTTTCGGAACGAAATGAGATCGGAGATATAATAAAGAAATGCACAGAGATATCACAGATATTCAATAATATAACATAAATGTATAAGAGATGCAACCATAAGAATAGATATACAATAATACATGATTTCTATTAATGAAAGAAATGTACAGAGACTATAAAAATACAGAGTGAAAGACTCGATAGAATGGTGGCATCTTATGTCTGAGAAGATATGTGACGGCTACTCGCATTCGCAAGAATATGATTACAATGAGGCTCTGAAGGAATTTTTACAATAAATAGGAATGCCAAAAACCCTATACATCCAAAAACCTAACCCTAGGAGATGAAGCGCCAAAAGTCATGTGGGCACCGTTTGGGTAAGTGAGTACATCAACTTCCCGTGGTCGTAACTTTTGCATACGATCTTCGTTTTAGGCGTGTGATAGCTCATTCGAAAGGTATTGTTGAGGAGATTCTTTTGGGGGATCAATCATTCCTTTGGATATCATTGAGAACCTTGATCTCAAAAATCCTTCATTTGGGCCCTCGAAATGGCCACGGAAGTTAAAAACTGCTAAAAATAGTAAATTGTCAAAATTGCCAGAAAACTATTTTGAGCTAGTCAAAAAAGGTGGGTGGCCACTGATATCCACCTATATAAATCCTCCCTCCTTAGGAAGAAATGGTCTCCATTGCATTGAGTTCCTGGGGGAGAGGGAAAAGTATTTGTTGAATCTGCATCTTGGTGAGCTGCTTGCCTTGCTAGAGACGTCGCACTACTCAGTTTGTGGAAGTTTGTCATGAACTTGTTGAGGTTGAGGTTGTTCAATAATTCAGGATGCATGAGAGGATGATGTACAGAAGGAATCTTTGCACTTTGCTGCAACCTTGTCAACTTGCTTCTGTTTGATAGAAGGTGCTTGGGGTGAGGCTATAGTGGTTGCAGTGTCCTTCTGTTCTCCTTTTGAATAGATTGTGAAGAAGCTAAATTTTGCAGTATGAGATACTACCTTGCGGAACATTTTAAGTGGAACACAAGTTGGAAATACCTTCGGTATTCTGTAGAGATGACCCCCAGAGAAGAAATGACACTGCGGGGTCAAGACTCATAAACAGCGTGGCGTCTCCACATATATGGTTAGCCCAAGAGAACATCATAGATGTCCAGTGGGGCAACATCACATAATACCTCAGCCTTGAAGGGTTGTATGCCATATGACAATCGACATTGTTGACTGACACGAAGATCGCGTCCTTGCCGAAGCCACTGGATGTTGTATGGCTACAGGTGTGATGTTGTTGATAATCCCAATTGTTTGACGACCTCTGCTGAGATGAGTTTTTTCTAGCTTCTGTTATCAACAATAAAATGCAGCAGGGTCCCCTTCACCCATATCTGTGAATGAAAAAGGTGCTCCCCCTCTTCAGGATCTGTTGGTTCTTCTAGTTGAATTGATGCGGTCGCGACAATAGCAGTGGGGTCTGCGTCAATGATCTGTCCTTTACCAGTATTTTCAAAATCAGAATCTAAATCAGGGTTCGGCTCCTTGTATTTGATCTCGACCACCAATGACTTTTTTGAGCCACATTCATCGGTGTTGTGCCATGGGATTTTGTGGAAATCACACCATTTTCCGGTGTCCTTCTTTGTCTTCCTGTGACCCTTCTTTTCCTGTGTCTTAGACTAGTTTTTGGGAGACTGTTTGTTAGGGCCATATTTTTCATACTTTGGTTGTTGCGGATTTGCAGATTCAAATTCCCATTTGTTTTGGTGCTTAAATTTTTGCTCAATTTTAACAGTATATCTATAAGCAACACCAAGTGATGAGATGTACAAAAAATACCGTAGAGCCCTACGGTATTTTAGAACCAAATGTTTCTCGGATTCTTTGATACCTAGCTTGGTGCACAAGGTATGGAAGGTATTTTTGAACTCCAGAATTGCTTGGCCCCTCTCTTTCCACATTGTGGTCCATCTCATATACTGGTCCTCATAGTTTCCAATAGGGTAATATTGTTCCTTACCGCATCCACAAAAAATTCCCAAGTGGGATCAGCCCCATATATTCTAGACTCCTCTATGGAAATTTTCTCCCAGTAAGTTTCCCACCAATGTTTGACATGAGGGAGATATTTAAGGAGTGCGAAGGTGATATTTTCTTTGTCAGAAAAATTGTGAACAGAGAAATAACCTTTTAGCAGAGTTAACCATTTTTCTAGGGCTTCTGCATCTATCTGTCCTTCAAATATAGAAATATAAAAATTAACTTGTACCTTGAAAGGCGAGGTTCCTCCAAAGTGGCCTCTTGATGAAGATGCGCTTGATTCTATTGGTAGGCATTTAAGGATGTGGGCAAAATTCTCCATCACTTCGTCCCTCTGTCGCGTGAGAGTTTGCTCAAGCAACAGATTGATAGGATCGTCTGCTCCGTCATTTTTATTTTCTTCCACCATTGAGGGTTTCTTGGGTGTGTGAGAGCGATTTTCTTCAAGAGAGACAAGATCGAGACCCAACTTTCTATACTCAGACCTTGTCGGGGACATGCACTGAGAAAACGATTAAGAGCAGCTTGCTCTGATACCACGGATCCGGATTCTTTTCGGCACGAAATGAGATCGGAGATATAATAAAGAAATGCACAGAGATATCACAGATATTCAATAATATAAAATAAATGTATAAGAGATGCAACCATAAGCACATATATACAATAATACATGATTTCTATTAATGAATGAAATGTAAAGAGACTGTAAAAATACAAAGTGAAAGACTCGCTAGAATGGTGGAAGGTTATCTCTGAGAAGAGATATGATGGCTACTTGCATTCGCAAGAAGATGATTACAATGAGGCTCTGAAGGCCTTTTTACAATAAATAGGAATTCCAAAATCCCTAGACATTCTAAAACCTAACCCTAGGATATGAAGCACCAAAGGTCATGTGGGCCCTGTCTGGGTAAGTGAGTACATCAACTTCCCGGGGTCGTAACTTTTGCATACAATCTCCGTTTTAGGCGTGTGATAGCTCGTTGGAAAAGTATTGTCAAGGACATTAATTTTGGGGACTCAATCATTCCTTTGGATATAATTGAGAACCTTGATCTTGAAAAACCTTCATTTGGTCCCTCAAAATGGCCCCAGAAGTTAAAAACTTCTAAAATAGTAAATTGCCAAAATTGCTAGAAACTATTTTGAGCCAGTCGAAAAAGGTGGGTCTGGCAGTAATCAACCAAATGGTGATGATGAATGTTTGATTACATGATGCGTGGAAATTTGTAATGGGGAGAAGCAAATCCTTGTATGGTAGCTTATTTTATTTTTTCTATAATTCTGTAATATAAGTCTCAGGTTTACATGAAGAAAGGGTGCGATGTTGATATCCACAGTTTTTTTACGTTGTTAAGATTTGTTTGGAAAAATATAAAATGAAATTATATCATTTAAAATAAGGAAAATGCATGCATGTGTGAGATAAAAGGTACATATGATATATATGGCCTTGCCTAGTTGTTGATATTAGTATATAGAAAAAGAAAATTTCAGCAATTGATTCTAGACATTAACACTGTATCATGGACTGATGTATAAGATAGGATACGATGATTATATTAATGCCCAACAAATGAACAAAAGGTAGGTCAATAGGACTGAAATACAAATCTCATATTACATAGTCAAGCACTGGTTTTGCAATTACAATGTTATGGCCCCGCTTATGAGTACTGTAAAAACAAAGTTTACATTATGCATCTTTAATTTGCTAAGAGACAACTTACATTCATAAAAAATAAAGGATATTTAGGCCAAATTATGTACATAAGTGTGATGCAGGAGGACATTTAACTAGGCTGGCCTTAGTATTATATTGTAGTAAATCCATATGATGGACTTATTGAGACGATTGTTTTCACCTAAGATGGGATCATTTGCCCAATATAACTGCTGAAATTCTAGGTCTCATTTCTCACGAATTCATGATTACTTTTTCTCATCATTTGTTGAACAAATCCGCTTAAATCAACAACTTCTATTGCATCGAATTTTGCATGTATACGATAAAGTTGTCTTTTTTTTGTTATCATTAATAAGACTCTACTAAAATATAAAGGAGCGACCTCAATACAAGAACATTTATATTGTGTCATACTGCAAGAGAGATAAAAGAAACCTTACTACTAAAGTGATCTTACCAAGGTATTCCTTCATTAATTTTCATCTTTGTACTTCTATTTTATAATAAATTATTTTGTACAATTAGATTAATTATTATCATTTGTAAGAAGAAGATTGTTTATAAATGCACTACCATAAGCCTTGGAACTTATGATGGTATGATACATTGGTTCTACCTTTCAGTTATTACTCATTGTCCACTTCGTTGAACTAGCAATGACAACCCTTAGATGCTATTAGGGTGAGTTTGCAAAATAGCCTCTGATATCACTTCTTAATTATCCTAGTAAGCTTGCAACAATAGTCAATGAAAGGAAAGGATCATCCATGGATCGGTATCCAGTATTGTCAAAGTTTAAGGATGTTTTTCCAAAAGATCTGCTAGGGTTACCTCCTCAGAGGGAGCTTGATTTTACCATTGAGCTACACGAGGAACATTTGCGAGTGGTGTTGTCATGCCTTAGAGAGAACAAATTGTATGGCAAGTTGTCGAAGTGTTCTTTCTTATAGAAATAAATTCACTATTTAGGTCATATCATTTTTGGTGAAGGAACCTCTATGGACCCAGAAAAGTTAAAGGCCATTATGGAATAGCCAGTGCCAAAAAATGCTCATGAGGTAAGAAGCTTCATGGGGATATAGGGTTATTATTGGAGGTTTGTGGAAGGGTTCTCTAAGATACAAAAACCCATCAACACCTTTCAATGCAAGGGGGTCAAGTATGAATGGACAGAAGAATGAGATATTGCATTCATCGAGCTTAAGAGGTTACTAACTAGTGCACCAATTCTACGAGTGTCGTATATGGAAAAAGACTTCACAGTCTGTATGGATGCCTTGAAGAAATGATTGGGGTTTGTGTTAATGCATGATGGGGGAGTGATAACGCATGCATAAATAAAGTTGAAGCAACATGAGGATATTTACGATACTCATGATTTAGATTTGGCAGTTGTAATGCTAGCTCTGAAGATTTGGAGGCATTATCTAGTGGGGAGAAGCTTTGAGCTCAAAATAGACCATGAAAGCTTAAAGAATCTCTTCACTCAAATGGATCTCAATTCCAGACAGAGGTGATGGAGTGAGTTTATGATTGAGTACGATTTTAGAAATTCGTACATCAAAGGAAAGGAGAATGTGGTTGTGGACGCCCTTAGCAGGAGACCATGTGTCTTCTCCTTAGTACCCTTAAAGGTTAATCTGAGGGAGCATGTGTTGGGGAAACTTCTTGGAGATAGTTGGTATTTAAAGGTTACTTCAACTCTCTAGAGTGGGAGGCAATTAGATCCAAAGTATGAAGGATATAGCCTAGAAGTAGATGGATTATTAAGATATCAAAAAAGGATGTACATATCCGAAGGTGGGGATATTTGAAGCATCATACTCAAGGAAGCCCATAGAGCACTTTATTTTTCACATCTGGGTGTGAAGAAAATGTACGCAGACATGAAGAATATTTTCTTTTGGGTAGGCATGAAGTGTGATGTAGTCCATTTCATCGTGAAGTGCCTAGAGTTTCAAGAAGTTTACAGTCAGTGTTGGGAACTCAGTTGAACTTAAGCACAACATATCATTCTGAAATAGATGGGAAAACTAAGAGAGTAAATCAGGCTATGGAAGATATTCTTAGGATGTATGTTATGGATAATCAAACCCATTGCGAGAAGTACCTACCTTTGGTATATTTCACCTACAATAACAATTTTCATAGCTCCATTGGAATGCCACCCTATGAAGCTCTATATGGAAGGCCATGTAGGACACCATTGAGTTGGGAAAGGTTAGAAGACTGAGTGAAAGTGGGGCCAGAACTGATTCAAGAGATGGAGGAACAAGTGATTCAGATTAGGCAACGACTAAAGGAAGCACATGATAGACATAAAAATTATGTTGATGTGCATAGGAATGACTGAAGTTATAAAGTGGGAGATCAAGTTTTCATTCGTATTAGGCCTAATAAGATCACCATTCAATTCAGAAAGGGGACAAAGTTGTAACCTCGATTTATAGGACCGTTCAAAATCCAAGAGAGAATTGGACCTATTGCCTATCCTCTCGTACTTCCACCCCACTTGCATAAAACTCATAATGTTTTTCATGTATCTATTCTATCTCATTGTGTTGATGACGAATATCATAACTGAATTGGAAATAATTGCAGGTATCGGACACGAGAACTCTCATGGTCGAACCGTTAATCGTATTGGACCATAGGGTCCAACAGCTCAGGAACCATCTAGTAGACCAAGTTAAGGTCTAGTGGGACAAGTATAGCCTAGGATCTGCTACTTGGGAGAATACAAAGACCTTATGACGAGATCATCCCTCACTTTTTTGACCACCTTGGGAATATGTTTCTCGAAGGTTGGGTGTATGTAATGCCACCTTTTGACTTAGACAACTAGAATTACTTAAGGTATAATCATCTTTATTTTCTATTTACTGTGAAACTATTAATGATACACTTGAACTTTTAAGACATATGAACCTATGTGAATGTCAATTCTATGAATGATTAATGTTATTTGAATTATGATGGATATTATGCAATCTATTTCTAACATGAAAATTTTGACATTTAAAATTGTTGGTACGTGGATACCGTATTGAGATTATGATTAAATGCAATTACATGATGATAATTCATGGATATGTATGATTTTGTTTTATAGACTAATCTACAGGTCAATAGGCTATGAAATAACCAAAGGATAATGATGATAACAGATTGATGTCGTGAACATTGATCATGAAACAATATGGTATGAATCTTTATATGTGAAATTATATTGGTTCAAATGCATTGCTATGATGTGTGGACAATTCCAGGTTTTTGAGGTGGCGAGACTACTTGAAACTAAATATACAATGACAAAATTCCCAGCAACATAGTGCCACTATATGGTCCATAGTAGGGTGTTGACCCTAGTTCTATTAGGAGGGGTGGAGGAATTTCCCACCGTGTATCCTTCGAAACTTGGAGTCATGGGAGGATGGTGTTAGCTCAAGCTCCCCTAAACATGTGGTGATGATTTCTAGTTTCCTGTCAGGAAAGCTTGGTCAAGAGAGTTGACACTTCCTCTTAGGGGTTCTATCTGGAGTTAGGTCAATATAGTTGAATCTCCAAGATAGTCCAACAGAGGAAGGATAGGGATGGAATATGGAAGTAGGTTAGGAAGGAAGGATGATTAGAAGTAGTTGAGAGTGTGTGTGGCTTTCACCTTATAGTAAGAATTTCTTGATTTCCTCTTTTTGAAAAAAGAAATATGTATATATGTATATTTATAATTGCTTAACTAAACTACAATTATCTAAGTGAATGTTGCTTGTGCTAAATTATTATAATTGAGGGATTTTGTGAACATTTTAAATGGTTTACTATATTTTATGAAATGAATGGTCTTGTTGATTGGATTGGATGCATACAAGAATTAATTTAGGTGTAATAATTATTGTCATTAGTACATGTGTGAGTCATGTATGTGCTAGCTACACATGCATTCCTTGCACATGTACACTAGTATGTATAAGTGTTTTAAATTGATGATGTTGTTTATTTGATGTGGATGTATGAATCATGTGTTATTACCCTTGTATTGTAAATTACTCTACCTTCGGGACGAAGTTTCTTGAAGGGTGGGTGTATGTAATAGCCCAAATTGATTATTTATTTATCATAGTTGTTAAATTAAATTAAATTAATTATTAAAATAAATTCATTGAGTCTTTTATTATTTTATTATTAAAAAAGTAGGTGAAGTAATTAATGAAGGGATAAGGTTGTTGGGGGAATTAATGAATGGATAAGGAAGTTGGGAAATTGAATGAGGGAGAGGGATTCAAGAGAGGAGGATAAGGGAGAGGAGAGGGGACTTGGAGGGGGGGTCTTTTGTTTTGGGGAAAATTGGGGAAAGGAGGATGAAATTCTGAAAGAGAGGAGGAAATTGGAAGATCAATTTGATTTTGGGAACTCTCACAGGGGCATTCTTGTTGCTGGAAACTTTGGGCTTGAAGGCCAGGAAACTACAAGGGTTCTTGGAGCTAGAGAGCCAGAGGGGTTGTCCTAGTGGGCTAGGAGGTTAATATCCAGTTGGGTAGTTTGGGAAAGTACAAGAACAAGTGAACCAGGGGATAAATCAACCAACCTGCAGGTCGAGGTATGTATTTTTATTATGTTGTTTTTGATATTACGATGTTGTTGCTATTATGTTGTTTACCAGTTTATTCCTGGTATAAAGAAAACCATGAAAGAAAACCATAAACTAAATTGCAGTTATTTTAGTAGGATATATTTTTTATTTTATTAAGGCCCTGAAATAGGAAGGCCTTACAACCACACATACCTCATACCAGGATTCACAAAAAATATCTCCAAATCAAATTCTCATGAATCACTAAGACATACATGTTCTTGATTTCTTCAAAATACTCACCCTAGCAAACACATGAAGACATACCTTCAACCTACAGTTGACCTGAGTTTTAGATCCCTGATCTTCAACATTTTTTTCTCATAGTTCTGCAACCCTATACACTATATGCTCACATGTATTCACGCTTTTCCTCACTGCATCTTGTAGATGTGCGTGCTTTTCCTCCTAAAAGCCATAGATTTACTCAAAGAATCTTTGTCTGAAACATCTTCTGCTTACTCTAGGCTCATGTAAGCTTCTTACTTCACTAGACTTCTCTACCTTAGATCTCCAACCTATATTCTTAGAAGTGATTCATAGAAGTGATTTTCCAATTGACTCTTCTTTGTGCTTTAATGAGGATCTCATGATGACATGCAACTAACATACTATTCATGCTGACACACGATTCACATGCAACTTGTTAACTTTTATTTACAGTTACTTTGACATGCAAATTATTAACCAATGTTTACAACTACTTTACCTTGACATGCAACCTTTTAACTTCTTGTTCAAGGGTTGACATCAATGACAACTGATGCAGCCCCCCTACTCCCCCGTAGGGCTGCGCGACCTCTCGGTCAATGGATGTTTGATTCTTGATTTGAAATACTCTTTGGAACCTTAATGGTCCCCTCTCCTGTATCTAAACACAGACCCCCTTGGCTTCCTGGTGTAGGTCTGACAACAAACCATGACCTTTCCTTTCTCTCTGCTAAGAAAACTCAGAGTGCCAACATTAGCTCTATTTCAGATAAACCCTCTCTTGATGTGACCTTGGGCTATGACCACGCGATTGCAGGCGTGACCACAAGCAGTTTGGAGTCAAACTGATTTTGAGCCCGCAATGCTCCTACAAATTTCACATGTCCCCTTGATGGAACCACAATTTGAATTGTGGTCCACCCTCGATATCTTAAACTCCTCTCAATTTTTGTCCCTACAATACTATGAGATCATCAATATCACAATCTTGACAATAATGTCTAAATTGATGATCATATCTGTGCCCTTGAAATCTACGGACCAACTCTATTTCCTTTGAATCAACGGTCAAGATATCTTCGCAATTCCAGACTTCAGGAATTTGAAATCTCAAACCCAACTTCCTTTTGTATGTCAATCCGTCGGAACTAGAAATTTACTGACACTTGTCCTCCCAATCAATGACCCTGCCTTTACTTCGAGTGTTTAATCGTTCAACTTGGATCAATGGTCCAACGACCCTCTTCTCGATCGACGATCGAGATTTCCTCTGAGTCTTCAGACTTCTGAGATCTCAAATCTCAAACTTTGTATTTTCCCAAATGTTTTTATATGAAGGCTTTGATCCCCTGATGCGTGTCCTCCTGATCCAACGATCAAGGATTACTTGGGAAATTTACCCAGAAAACATGTATCTACGCCACGTCCCTCTTATATATGGTAGCTACAAATCACTTTGGAACTTTACCCAGAGTTCATGGATTCGCGTCATGTCTCCCTTAGATCTCATGGTCCAGATCTTACTTTAGGTCTTCACGTCTTCACACTCCGACGATCTCAGTTCTTAACTAAAAAAACCCACTTCAACTTTCTCGGAGCTCGAGATCTGCTGCCAAGTGTCTCTTTACAGATCAATGACTCTCTTCTCTTCAGGTATTCGGGCTTTGGATGTTTCAACGCTTCAACCTCCGCCTTCCTCTGGATCTTCTGACCTATCGACACATATTCTCCTGGATCAACGATCCATATTTTCTCCGACCCTTCGACTCTCCGTGCTTCGGGTCTTTCAAGTTTAAAACTTGCTTCCTCCCATACTTCATGGTATCTGATGGTCCAGATCCTTTCTGACGATCTTATGCTTGATCCTTTCCCCAGAAAATCTAATGGATCAGATCAGTTTCTGTGATCGAACGATTAAGATTCTACTTTGGGGTTTTGACTCTTCGAAATTTAGAAACCTCAAAGTTCAACCCCAATAGGTTATCTCTCCTCTGTGATGTGAAGTGATAAGGCTCTTGCACCTTCCTTTGTTCTGACAACTGTCGATCCTCTTCACTGCGATCCAACAATCATGGTCGCTCCTCCTTCTGAGCTTCTGATATATCCCCGCTTGGAAGATTTATCAATCTTCAAAGGTTTCAAACCTTTGTTATTTATACGAGTCTGACTCTGGGATCTCTCCAACACTTGGGAAAAGTGTTATCTCTTCTGAGCTTCGGTCCTTAAAAGGATTTTGATCTCCCACGCACACCTTGCATTCTCAGGATTTCGATAACTCAAATCGAATGATTTCTTGGAAAGAAATTCTTCTCGCCCACCTCGCGTTCCTCTGCATTGGTTCTTCGAAGATTGGTCACCCCTTGATGTTGTGGACACCTTTCACCTGGTCTAAGTTTCTCTTGTCCTCTCTGAAATTCTCTGAGCCACTCTGAGACTCAATTGATGTGCTCCTTGTGTTCGATATGTACACCTTGCATACGAGTGTCAGAAGAGAAACAATTGAAACTCATCCAATTTTTTCACGAACTCATACAATCAATCTCTTGAACAGTCCTACATGAATGAAATGAACTAAACCATACATACAAAATATAATATTCATTCAATCACACATGAATGAACACAGTCCAAGGATTTTGGGACAACTCTTTCTGTTCTATTCATTCATGAAAACAAATTTACATAGTGTTTCTTCTACTCTATTATGTTCTACTGATCTCTTTGATCTCTATCTCGTTCTCTCTATTCTATCTATTTGTTACAATACAACAACAAAAAAACTATCTAAAGAATGGCTCCACGAGCTCTCTCATCCTATTTAAAATCTATCCTATCAAACTCAAAGATGTTACCTACTTTGTCCTATTACAATAACTACTAGTTATTTCCATATAGAGTCAACACTCCATATCTGCAATCTCTTACAGTCCTTCATGACTTTACAAACAAGATACAATTTTAAAATGTTGTTTACAAAATATCCCAACAACCGATTTATCTCTGAAATAAATGTTTGATTTGAAACTCGGTACGACTGGGATGTCATTCATTCGCCTCCACCTATGCATTGTTGACTTGGAAGGCGATGCTCCTACATCATAATCCTCTGGTTAAAAAATTTCATGGAATCCTGTCCATGATTTCCTGCACTATTTTTTCATGTTTCAAAATATCAGGTTCTGTAACCCAACTGGCATCTTCCATTGGATGATATTTCCACTTCACTAAGTACTCAGGATATGTCTTCCTCCTGGTTTTCTTTCCATCCCTCTGTTCAATGATTTTCTCCATATGAGGTTTTTCTGTTGTGGGAAATTTCTCTTCCCACTAAATTTCCTTTTGATCATCTAATTCTCATGCCTCATCTCTCCTGTAAGGATACAGGTTTGCAACATTGAATATCGATGATATCCCAACATTTTCTGGAAACTTAATTTCATAAGCATTGGCTGCAAATTTTTTGAGAATCCTACATGGTCCTATCTTCTTCATCTTCAATTTGTTATACGTTCCCCTTGGAAACCTTTATTTTCTCAAATGAGCTAAAACTTCATCTCCAACTTTGAATTGAACTTCTCTCCTCTTTTGATCAACTCTACTCTTGTATTTATGGTTGTTGTCCTGTAGTTTCTCTCTGACTCTGTCATGGATTTTTTGCATCTCTGTTGTGAAATCCTCTGCTCCAGCACTTCTGAACTCATCTTGATTCAGATCTCTCAACTCTATAATCCCTCTTGGTTGTATACCATACACAATTTCAAATGGAATTTTTCATGTGCTCCTGTTCACTGGATTATTGAATGCAAATTTTGCTTGTGCCAGAATCTGATCCCATTGTCGACCTTGCTCAGTGACTAAAATTCTTAAAAACTTTCCAAGACTCTTGTTTACTACTTCATTCTATCCATATGTCTGAGGGTGATATGCTTAACTAAAGGAAAAGTTCGTCCCCAACCTCTTCCATAGAGTCCTCCAAAAGTGTCCTACAAATTTGGTTTCCCTGTCTGAGACTATGCTCCTCGACAATCCATGTAGTCTCACCACTTCTCTGGAAAAAAAAATTAGCTATGTGTGTAGCATCATTTTTCTTCTGGCATGGTATGAAATGTGCCATTATTGAAAATCTGTCCACCACAACAAATATGGAATCACTCCCTTTTTGAGTTCTAGGCAATCCCAAAACAAAATCCATACTGATTGCATCTCATGACCTTTCTGGAATTGGTAATGGCTGATACAAACCAGTGTTATGTTGTCTTCCTTTTGCATATTGACAATTTCTACATTTGTTCACAAACTTTTTCACCTCTCCTCTCATGCTCGGCCAAAAATATGAATTACTCAACTGTGAAAATGTCTTATCATGACAAAAATGTCCAGCTAAACCTCTGTTGTATTTCTCCTTCAACAAATTATCTCTCATTAAGAATTTTGGTATGCATAATTGGCTTCCCTTGAACAATAATCCATCCTGGATCAAATATTCAGTCCATGGGCTTCTGTCTCCCAATAAAGGATTCTTGCATGCCTCATCATCTTCCTTAAAATCTATGTCTTCTTTATACATCTCCTTGAGGTGTTGAAACCTTAAGGTCTCCACTTGGAATTCATGTATAATCAAACTCCTCTTACTCAAAGCATCTACAAATTTGTTAGCAGTTCCAACAATGTGATTAATAACAAAAGTAAAATTTTTCATAAATACTACCCATTTTGCATGTTTATGATTCAACTTTTCTTGCCTAGTAATAAATTGCAAAGCTTGATTATCACTATACAAGACAAATTATTTGGGAATTAGATAGAGTCTCCACTTCTTCAAAGCTTGAATCACTGCATAAAATTCTTTGTCATATGTGGAATAATTCTTCTTGGTTTCATTCAGTTTCTCACTGAAATAAGCAACTGGCCTATTATCCTGACTCAAGACTACTCCAATAGCTAATCCACTTGCATCACATCTCACTTGAAATGTTTTTCCAAAATATGGCAAGACCAGAATTGATTGTTCTGTGATCTTCTCCTTCAACACTTTGAAACCTTTTTCATCTTCCTATGTCCAACTGAAGGACTTGTGTTTATTCTTCACAGTGTCCAGTATGGGTGCACATATACCACTGAAATTTCTGATAAACTTTCTATAAAATATTGCTAACCCAGGAAAACTTCTTACCTCAAATATGTTGTTTGGCGTTGGACATTCTTTGATTGCTCTTACCTTTTTTGGATCCATCTTCAATTAATTTGAAGAGATCATGAAACCCAAATATATGAGTTCCTTCTTCATAAAAGAACTTTTCTTCATATTTATCATCATCTTCTCTTGCTGCAACTTTTCCATCACTAATGTCAAATGTCTTAAATGTTCTCCCTTTGTCTTACTGAAGATTAACATGTCATCTAGATATACTATGACAAACTTTCCTATGAAGTCTTTCAACACTTCATTCATTAACCTCATAAATGTGTTTGGTGCATTTGTCAACCCAAATGGCATGACCAACCATTCAAACAATCCTTCATTTGTCTTGAATGTTGTTTTCCATTCATCTACCTCTCTCATCCTTATTTGATGATATCCACTTTTCAAGTATATCTTGGAAAAATAGCTCGCTCCACTCAAATAGTTCATCAAATCATCCATCCTCGGTAAAGGGAATTTGTACCTAATGGTTATCTTTTTGATGGCTTAGGAATCTGTACACATCCTCCATCCTCCATTTTTCTTTGGCCCTAGCATAGTTAGTATTGTGCATGGGCTTAGGCTTTCCCTAACTAAACATTTATCCAACAACTCCTGGACTTGATTTTTGACCTTCTCATTCTCTCTAGGTATCAACCTATAAGCTTCTTTGTTTGGTAAACTAGATCCTCAAATAAGGTCAATATGATGGCTTATACTCCTAATGGATGGAAATGAGTGTGGTAACTCATTCACTACTATATCAACAAAGTTTTCTAACAGTTCCTGGATTTCTATAGGCAAATATTCCAAATAAGTATTTGTAAGGATAACTCTAGGCTTCCTCACTACAAAAAACTACATTTCCTTTTCCTTCTTGACTTCTTTCAAGAGTTCCTTCCCACTCATGAGAAGTATGATTGAACTAGCTTCTCTCTTTTTCTCTTTATCTTCTATGAGTAACAACATATGTGTCCTACCATTCTTTTCTAGGGTATAGGTATTCTTCCTTCCATCATGAATAACTTTTCAGTCATACTGCAATGACCTTCCCAATAAAATATGACAGACATCCATAGGAATTACATCACATAATATTTCATCTTTGTAACCTCCTATTTTAAATTCAACTTGGCATTGTTGACTTACCATTACTTGATGTCCTTTATGCAACCACGATACCTTGTATGGGTTTGGATGTGTAGTTGTCTTCAACTCTAGCTTCTCCACCATCTCTGTAGATACTAGATTGTCAGTGCTCCCACTTTCTATGATCACTTTGCAAACTTTGTCTTTCACCTTGAAAGAAGTTCTGGATAGACGTGTTCACTGAAATGGTTCCTCTGGTTCCTTTTATGGTTTAAGAAGAATTTTCCTCATCATTAGGTTCCTTCCTCCTACTGTTTCTTCTTCTTCCACATTTTTTTGTGCTTCAACAATGTGTGCTTCACCTCCTCCTTCGTTCTTTCTCTTGGGATATTCCCAAGACTTGTGCCCTTGCTTTCCACAGGTATAGAATCTAACTACGCCTCCTCTGGCTCTTCCTCTTCCTTTGGAAAAAGAGTTTCTTCCTCCATGCTATTCTTCTTTAGAACTTCCACCTTTCTCATGGTGACTATGTTGTTTGTCATATTCATGCTTCGACTTCTAGAACTTATCTCTGGTAGTTCCCTTACCTCTGCTTGAGTTTCCTCCTCTAATTCATTGGCTTTGCTTCCTAGCCAATTTTTATTCAGCTTTCAAGGCTGCTTAATAAGCATCCTCAACTGTACTAACTGACATCATGATGATCTCCTCTTGGATTTTGTATCTCAGCCCATTGATATATTTGGTTGTCTTTTCATCTTTATTTTCCTTCTGTTTAGCCCTAATGTTCATTCTATAAAATTCTTCAGTGTACTCATTCACTGATAAACCTTTATTTCTCAGGTTCTGTAATCTTCTGTAAAGATTAATTTGGTAATCCTTCAAGATAAATTTGGCTTTCATCTTAGCTACCATCCTATATCAGTTTTTAATTTTCTACTTACCATTTCTCCTGCATTCAGCTTGTAGTTCATCCCACCATAGCGTTGCATGACCTTTCAGTCTTGTCACTGCATGCTTCACCATCTTATCTTCTTTGATATCTTCATAATCAAAGTATTTTTACATAGCACGTACCCAATCTAACAATTCTTCAAATTCTAAATTGCCTTCATACATCGGTACCTCTATTCTTTCTCTGGCTCCTATTTTTGAAACAAATTTTAATAAGCGATCTTGTGCAACATCCTATGCTACATTTTCTTCGACCTCATATTCTTCACTCTTAGCTTCACTGATATCTCTAACGTCTAGTGCTCTTCTCTGTGTTGTTTCCATGGAATCCAATCTCATTCGGAGTTGCTTCATTTCTTCTTCCATTTCTGCATTCTCTCTACGCCTTCTGGGTGGCATGATTTCACTACATCATCTACAAACAAAAATTAAATTTTTTATACAACAAATGATATCAACTTACCCCTTTCTCCTTTCACTTGTTTTCTACAAACAAACTCAATATCATCTCTGATATCCCCTGATGCAGCCCCCTTACTCCCCCGTAGGGATGTACGACCTCCCAGTCAATGGATCTCTGATTCTTGAGTCGAAAGACTCTTTGGAAACTTAATAGTACCCCCCCTGTATCTAAACATAGGTCCCCTCGACTTCCTAGTGCAGGTCTGACAACAACCCGCGACCTTTTCTTTCGCTCTGCTACGAAAACTCAGAGTGTCGGTGTTAGCTCCTTTTCATATAAAACCTCTCTTGATGTGACCTTAGGCTATGACCATACGATTGTGGTCATGACCACAAGCGGTTCAGAGTCAAATTTCTTTTGAGCCCACAATGCTCCTACAACTTCCACATGTCCCCTTGATGGAACCACAATTTGAATTGCATCCCACCCTCGATATCTTAAACTCCTCACAATTTCTATCCCCACAATACTATGGGATCATTGATCTCACGATCTTGATGATAACATCTAAATCAACAATTAGATATGTGCCCTTCGAATCTACGAACCAGATCTGCTTCCTCTGAATCAACGATCGATATCTCTTCACAATTTCGGACTTCAAGAATTCAAAATCTCAAACCCAGCTTCCTTTCGTATGTCAATCCTCTAGAACTAGCGATCTACGGACACCTGTCCTACCAATCAATGACCCTGCCTTCACTTCAAGTGTTTGACCGTTCAACTCGGATCAATGGTCCAATGACCCTCTTCTCGATCGACGATCGAGATTTCCTCTGGGTCTTCAGACTTCTGAGATCTCAAATCTCAAACTTCACCTTTTCCCAAATGCTTTTATCTGAAGGTTGTGATCCCCTGACGTGTGTCCTCCTAATCCAACGATCAAGGATTACTTTGGGAATTTACCCAGAATACATGGATATATGCCACATGATTTGTGGCTACTTTATCCAATCCGGTGGCTACAAATCACTTCGGGACTTTACCCGGAGTTCACAGATTTGTGCCATGTCTCCCTTAGATATCACAGTCCAGATCTTACTTCGGCTCTTTGGGTCTTCTCACTCCGACGATCCCAGTTCTTAACTAAAAAACCCCACTTCAACTTTCCCGGAGCTCGAGATCTGTTGCCAAGTGTCTCCTCATAGATTGATGGCTCTCGTCTCTTCGGGTATTCGAGCTTCGAATTTTTCAACACTTCAACCTCCGCCTTCCTCTAGATCTTTCGACCTATTGACATGTATACTCTTGGATCAATGATCCAGATTCTCTCCAGCCCTTTGACTCTCTGCACTTCGGGTGTTTCAAGTTTCAAACTTGCTTCCTCCCGAACTTCACATTATCTGATGGTCCAGATCCTTTTTGATGATCCAACGCTTGATCCTTCCCCGAACAATATGATGGCTCAGATCTGTTTCTATGATTGGACGACTGAGATTCTACTTCGAGGATTTGTCTCTTCGGACTTCGGAAACATCAAAGTTCAACCCCGATAGGTTCTCTCTCCTCTGTGCTGTGAAGTGCTAAGGCTCTTGCACCTTCCTCTGATCCGACGATTTTCGATCTTCTTAACTATGATCCAACGTTCACAGTTGCTCCTCCTCCCGAGCTTCTGATATCTCCCCTCTTGGAAGATTTATCAATCTTCAAAGGTTTCAAATCTTTGTTCTTTCTACGAGTCTAACTTTGGGATCTCTCCAAGACTCAGGAAAAGTGTTATCTCTTCTAAGCTTCGGTCCTTAAAAGGATTTTGATCTTCCACGCACACCTTGTGTTCTTGGGATTTCGATAACTCAAATCGAAGGATTTCTTGGAAAGAAATTATTCTCGCCCACCCAGTGCTCCTCTGCACTAGTTCTTCGAAGCTTGGTTACCCCTTGACATTGTGCACACCTTGAACCTGGTCTAAGTTTCTCTTAGCCTCTCTGAATTTCTCTGAGCCACTCTCAGACTCAATCGATGCGCTGCTTGTGTTCGCGATGCACACCTTGCAAACGAGTGTCAGAAGAGAAACAATTGAAACTCATCCAATTTTTTCACATACAGTCAATCTCTCAAAAAATCCTGCATGAACAAAATGAACTAAATCATACATACAGAATATAATATTCATTGAATCACACATGAAATGTACACAGTCTAAGGATTTTGGGAAAACTCTGTCTATTCTATTCATTCATGAAAACAAATTTACATAGTGTTTCTTATACTCTACTCTGTTCTACTGATCTCTCTGATCTCTATCTCATTCTCTCTATTCTATCTATTTGTTACAATACAACAATGAAAAAACTATCTAAGGATTGGCTCCACGAGCTCTCTCGTCCTGTCTAAAATTTATCCTATCAAACTCAAAGATGTTACCTACTTTTTCCTATTACAATAACTACCAGTTATTGCCCGATAGAGTCAACACTCCATATCTGCAATCTCTTATAGTGATTCATGACTTTACAAACAAGTTACAAATTTAAAATGATGTTTACAAAATATCCCAACAACCAATTTATCTCTGAAATATATGTTTGATTTGAAACTTGGTCCTGCTGATATGTCATTCGTTCTCCTCCACACGTGCATTGTTGACTTGGAAGGTGATACTCCTACATCAACAACCAATCTTTCAATAATTCAATGACAATTAATCTTTCAACAACTAAACTTTTGACAATTAATTAATCTTTCAATAATTAATTTTTCAATCAATTAATCTTTCAACATCTAACCTCCTTCCCCCTTCTTTGTCCTATGGTTGTTTATATACAAATAAGAGAAAGAGAATGGATCAAAACTAATTCCCTCAAATCAGAACCATCAAGATACAATTAATTTACAAGATATTTGCTCATCTCATGTTTGGTAGATCTTGGTTGCAAAAATAGCTCAAGACCAAATTACAAATGATTCTACATGACATAAAAAGGTTGAGAATAGCTTGATTCAATCTCCTTTGATGGTTGGGCACACCCATTTGTCTATAAGATTGGAGAAGATGCCCACAACTGTAAATATGGGCAAACTCATATTGGAAAAACTCCCATATATCCCAAATCCTTCATTATTTCCAAAACAACTTGTTCTTTAGATAAATGGACATATTCTACAAAAAAACCATGTTCCGAAATTTTGAGATTCTTCTTCATTTGCCTGAAAATTACGTCTAAAGGTCATTGCTGCTAATTCTAACACAAACTTGACCATGAGATTTGACCATGCGCTGAATGTTCACACGTGTGACCTAAGTGCAAACTAGTGGATACCAAACCATATTGGGGGTATTTCCAACAAAACCCATGTCTTCATTTTGGCCCCGTAAGTGCACATATATGATAAACATGGAGGTCGGGTACCAGAACTGAATTGTTGACTCAGGAACTGAATTGTCAAAAACCTTCATCGACAAGATTAGTCTAAATCTCTTTCTAAATCATAAACAAAAGAAATTATGAATATTAACAACATTTCATGTCATCAAGCATGTTATACACATTAACTGGGTGAATGTGATAGTAGGCATAGGAAATGGGTGCAAGGATAAAACAAAATGAGACCAACTGATGGTGTAAAAGATGTCAATTTAGCGAGCCAACAATGGCCAACTATATTGAGAGGAGAGTCATCACCGTGGTATACCATCCTACCATCATATTTCTCATACATTGAAAAGTAGTGTCGATGGGAAGTCATATGGAAGGAAGCTTCAAAGTTTATCAACCATACACTATGGCCTATATGGGTTGCCAAAAAACAACAAATGCATCTCCACCATCATCTTCAAATATTTTTCATGCTTGTCATTAGAATCATTATTTTACTTCTTATTTTTTTTTTTCTATTCCTTGCAGTCTCTTCTAAAATGTCCTCCCTTTTCGCCATTCCAACATTTTTCCTTGGACTTTCTAGAAGACTCATATCTCCAACAGGATTTGGATCTTCCCCTTTCTCTCTTCTTTCCTTTCTCCTTCAATCTTCCACAAACAACCAAGGCATCATTGGTGGACTCATAAGATTTCTACCTCACTTTCTCTGAGACTAAAGAAACTACGACCTCATTAAACACCAATGTACTTACAATGCTTCCAATGACCATTACTAGGTTGTCCCATGAATTTGAAAAAGAACACAAAATGGTCATACAACAATCCTCCTCTCCATCTTCACTCCAACTGAGATCAGTTGGGTCACAATAGTATCAAATGCATTTAGGTGCTCAGCTATAGAATCAACATCACTTATTCTCAAGGAAAACATCATTTTCCACATAAAAAGTTTATTAACCAAGGGTTTAGCTTGATACAAATCTCCCAACTTCTTCCACGGAGTTGCTACAATTTTTTCTTTAGAAACATTCAATAATACGGAATCAGCCAAATAGAGCACGATAGGGCCTTTCTCCTTTCTCTCCAACACCAACCACTCTTCATCTTTCATACCGATTGGTTTGGTTCTAGATATTGCAACCCATAGATCTCGATCTATGAGAAGATCCTTCATCTTGAGCTCCCACAACTCAAAGTTAGTGCCATTAAAATTCTCCATTTTTAATCTAGATGTGTTCACCATTTCCTTGCAACAATATTTCCTTCTACGCGATCTCCCTCTCAAACCAAGTTTAAGATTAAAAAACCCTTATATCTAACATCTTGGATTGAAGGTGATCAAACTCTAATGCCAAATGAAAGGAATTAAATGTGTGGAATACACTTCTTACAATCAATGAAGAAATATGTGTTGAAATTAAATAAACACACTTGTAGATGATAAGTAGAAACCATTACATATCAATTTCCAAGGGAAAGCCTTTTCAAAAGAAAAACACCACACTCTAAAACATGCTCAATGTATTATTCCAAAACTAAATGGTTACAATACATTACATAGTCACTTTGCTCTCAACAAGAGTGTTAATCAACAACATAGTTAAAACTCATACACACTATTTTTTTCTAACCTTACCATTCAATAAATAAGTATAACAAAACCATAAACCATTTTCCAATTCTACATGTTGGAAACCACCAACAATTAATTGGCCAATTATTGATGCTTAGCATTCATTACCTACTAATAATGTACATTTATCCAGTACCACTACTCAATAATTATTAATTCATCATTTATTCCCTAATACACTTCATTGCAATGGAAGACAACGATATCTATTAATTCATGCTGGAAAGACAACGATATCTATTAATTTACATTTCATTGTACACTGAAAACTAGTTCATTATAATATTCGTCAATACATTTGAAAGAACGGAATTTTAAGGTAGCGGATTGATTTACTTTGATAAACAAACACCTAATTTGATGGAGAGATATATTTTGTTAACAATTTGGGTATATTTCTTCCTTATGGTATAGTTAATAATTTTTTTTTTTTTTAAATTAAAATAAATAATTAAAAATAATAAATTTAACTTTTTAAAATTAAAATAAATAATAATGTTAGTTTTTTAATTAATATTTATTATATTAAAATAAATAATAATATTTGTTAATTTTTAATTAACATTTTTAAATTAAAAAATAATAATATTAGTTAATTTTTTGGGTTTAGATTTTAAAATTAAAATAAATTACAGTATCACCAAAATTAGTGACGCGATGGTAGGGACTAAATTATAAGCTTAGTTTATTACATTTCTCGCTTTGACAGATTTGTTCTTATAATTCTCATCTCAATTCCGAGGAAAAACAGTCTATTCTCAACCAATTTTACCAACTAAAATTGGTGATGCTATTCCGAGGAAAACACTTTCAACTAACTAAAATAAAATAAATGATGATGCAATGGTAAGATCTAAAACATAAACTTAGTTTATTAAATTTCGCTTTTTGACAAATAGTTTTTATAACTTGATTCTCAACCACACACTTCTTTATTCTCTTTTTCTCAACGAACAACCACGGGGTGCATCATTTTTCAACCAACAATCATGACTTCTTTTACATTGTTTTTTTCCACATATTATTTTTCACCACCGCTCCTTCCCTCTCGCCTAGCTGTTCTGTACAAGTGACTAAATCTTCCAAAAAATACTCTAATCTTTTATATTGGAATACAACCTCTGTCCGAATTGGAAATGACTAGGTGCTTACTATTTTCACGCAGGCATAGCATCCAAAGAAAATATAATGGATGGTAAAATTGCATTTTTTTCATTAAATTATTTGAATTGCAGTTTTGTATGAATAGAGAAATCTAATACTCTAAAATATTTAATCCAAAACATCTAACCTATCAAATCTAAACAAATTATAATTTCATCAAATTAATATTTACATCTCAACAAATTGATATCTATAATTTCAACAAATTGATATCTATAATTTCATCATTGATATCTACAATTTCATCAAATTGATATCTACAATTTATCAATTATTTGAACTTTCCCACACATTTTTAGAACAAACTGATCCAAAAACTCAGACGGAAAAGTTTGAAATAGTAAAAGTAAAGCAAGAAAAACGGCGGAATCCGACAATCCCATTTCAATTGTTTATAAAATTTAGTTCATTAAACAAGAAAAACGGCGGAATCCGACAATCCGTTGGTGAAATCTCGGCCATTAAACTGACACAGAGAGAGTATGAAGAGAAAATCTGAAAACACAGTCCGTACAGGAATATTTTATCGTCTAAATTACGCTGTAATTCGGACACCAGCGTATAAATGAAGACGACAGACTGGATGGAGGAGCTTCAGGTAAAGAAGGCCATCCCATCTCCCCATTGGCCGTATTACGAAGAGGGTGTCGTCCTTTCAAACCAAACAGCTCATCAGAGCAAGCCAACAATTTGGGATAGGATGGGATAAGGTAGAAACTTTATTGTCATTGACATACTTTACTCACGGCGTTTCGAACAGCTACTTTATAAAGTGGCCAAAGAAATAACAGTATTACTGTTGTGCTAACGGAGATTCGGTTCTTCATGGAGATAGGTTCCAACGTTTAAATTTCCAGGTAGATGCCAAATAATATACAATCACCTAAATCAAATCAATCAAAGAAATATGTGTCTGTCATTGCTCTACACGGATAATTTAATTTAATGGAACGCGTGAAAAGAAACCATAATTTAATAATTTAATGGAACGCGTGAGAAGAAACCATAATTTAATTTGATTTAACGCGTGAGAAGAAACCATTGTTTGATACATCTCTGCGATAAAAAGATTTCGGAAATAAAAGACAAGTTAATATTACATGTTTGAAGGTTCTGAAACCCTCTGAAACAAAAGTATCCGGTACCTTTAATACTGTCTATACTCTGCTGTAGGAGAGTTATTTGGAAGAATCCATGGATCCCCAGCAATAGGTAGCATCTTCAACGTTAATGTCAACCTTCTTTGATGGATGATGAGGGATTATGTCGTTGTCTGTGTTAGATGGGAAAAAGCTGCATTTGTCTCTCCATCCGTCAAGAAGGCGGCGCACGTCGGAAGTAAAGGCGGTGGAAGAGGAGCCTGGCTGTCGCTCATCCGAACGGGGCTTGCACAGAATTCCGGCCATGCGAGATGGATGCGGAGCCAGAGGAGGTATTCTCTCGTAGCAATCGATTGAAAACAGCGAGAGGGAAAGATAAACCTCGTCCTTGCTCCACTTTTGCTTGGAAGAAGACGAAGCATCCTTGGATATTGAACCAGATTTCAAATGCTTATAACTTCTATTATTTCTGGAGAGAAGAGGGTGCAAGCAGTTCACGTAGAGACGCCTGAACCCGCCGAGAGCCACGACCACGGATTTCAACTGTCCATTCTGAGACGAGGCCGTGGATGGCCAATGGCGCGTACAGATGGCCTCCCAGAGACCCTCATCGTCTGTGGCCTGCTTCCATTTCTTGCTGACGCAAGAAGCCATGGCCAAAGACACCGCGTCCAGGTGCTTGAATATCTCGTTCAGCATGTCGACGTTGCTGGCGACCTCATCCTGGCATAGCGCCAGCTTCTTGTATTTGCCCGCTGCGACTAGAACCCGCGACTCTTCGTCCTCCCCGGCCATTAATCAATCAGTAAACCTGGACGACCCCTTCGGCTCGAGAAAACGGATTTGAGAGTCTCCGGCCAAAACGAGAATGAGCAGACGATGAAGAAAAGGATGGGTACAATGAAGCGAAAAATAGCAGAGACGATCGATGCCTGCAACAAGAAGCAAAGCCAAACGAATACCTTGCGGTGAAAAAATGAAAGGACGGGAATGGTAGAAGAGAGGGGCTTGTGTGGGGTACATTTAAGCGTAATAAATCGTAGAAAACGACAAAGAATACTTAGTTGCTGGTGAGGATGACACCAGAAACGACAGAGAGGCGTCTGGTCAACTGGGCCCTCCCGCTTCTTTCCACGTCGCGACAATCGACAAAAGAAGCATCACCTCGCTATCCGACAAAATAGCGGTGGTGGTAGTGGTGGACGAGGCACAGCCAAAAACATTAATAAAACATATTGCCTTCAGCTCTTCTTGTGTACTCACTTGGCCGGCGGCCGGCTCCTCTTAACCAAACCCGTTCCCTAAATGGAAGTTTCTTCGTTGGCTTATGCATGACCGTGCATCTTCGTTACGCCCTTTTGATGAATAGTTGTTATCTACGTCACATCCATAATAAATAAGCATCTCGCTACATAGGTGAATCTTGACTTTGAAGGGAATAGAGGAACAGATATGTTGGAGGGATATCCACCCTATATTTTATTTTTATTATTGATATGTTATTCCTCATGAGTTAGAAAATTAATAATAATAATAATTAATAAAATTAAAAAAATAAAAATATATTATTATTATTTAATTTTTTTTAATAATATATATTTAAATATAAAAAATTAAATATTTAATTATTATTATTATTTTAAGAAAAAGAGATTTAAATAAATTAAATGTCAATCCACTCTTAATCTGATTTTGTTTTTTTCACAATTTTTAAAGTTACAATGTATTTGCTTAAAGTATGCATGCGTGACTAAAAAGAGATTTAAATAAATTTAATGTCAATGCACTCGTAATCTGATTTTGTTTTTTTCTGGACGATTTTTAAAGTTACAATGTATTTGCTAAAAGTACGAATGCATGAATAATAATAAGTGGTTAGGATATTTTCATTTTCTTTTGTGTTTTTTAATTTTCAGTAAGTTTGAGTTTTCATCTCTTTGTTGTTGATTTTGTTCTAGCTTCTTAACTTTGCCTTTTGTTTTTTAAATATTAATGATAATAACATTGTATCATATTTTTAATATTTAATATTTTTTAAATGATATTATAAAAATGTGGATTGGTTTGAGTTGTATCAAAGTATTTAGTGACTAGCAATAACCACTTTATAAAAGTGGTTGATATACACACGTCGATTATTAGTTTGGAATGGTGAATAAATGACGTTGCGTATATCAATCACTTTTATAAAATAGTTGTTGTTAGTTGACGACCGACATGTCTTCGAGACCACCATTAATATATTAATACATAACTAATGTATTAATTAATTATTACATTAATATTATCTTAATGTATATAAATTATTGAAATTTATTAATGTAATGTATTACATTAATGTAATAGATAATAATAATGTATAAATTTAATCTATAAATTAAAGTATTAAGTTACATTATACTTATTATATTAATATTATGTTAATGTATATAAATTAATGAGAAATATTAATGTAATGTATTACATTAATGTAATAGATAATAATGCCCAAAGGGGTTGGATCCAATGGTGGAAAGCGAGGAGTTTTTCACCATTGGGCAAGGTTGAATTCTATTGAGGGCTTTACCTGGAGCCATGGGGACACCTTGAGGTAGTGGTCGAACGTGTGGTTGCACCCAGAGATACTATAATAAATGGTATCGTGATCCGTGCACACATAAGTGGATCAAAGCCCACCCCCATGTCCTTCATTTTTTAAAGTCCCCGAGGTGTAGGACAGTCGGTGACGGAGTGTGTTGTTAAGCCACTCCGTGATGTTAAAGTCACCGGTTCGAAACCTGCGGGGACAAAAAATCCAACCATGTTAAGGGTTGGTGTGGCTCAGGCCGGGTGGGTGATTTTGACGGCTTAGATGCCCCTGAGTCGCGGTTTCTCAAGCCACAGGTTAATCGCAGGTCCTGCACAAATTAACAAACAAAAAAAATGTAATAGATAATAATAATGTATAAATTTAATCTATAAGTAAAGTATTAAGTTACATTAATGTATAATGTAGTTGATTGATAAATTAATAGTGTAATGTATTAATTAATTAATAAATTTATACATTATTAATTAATGTATTACTAAAATATTAATACACTAATAAAATAATACATTAATAATATAATGATACATTTATATATCGTTAATAATATAATACATTAATAATATAATACACTCTAAGTGGGCCTAATGGTTAAGAACATGTGTTTCCTCTTAAGAGGTCACAAGGGGGGTAGGGTATGTATACCTTCATAGACTTTACCAGTCAAATCACTGGATGGAGGGGGTCTCATACACCAATTTGGTGTGCTGGTTTGACCGTGACCTTAAAAATAGATTATTATTATTATTATTATTATTATTATAATATTGTATAAATTAAAATATTAATTTACATTAATATATAAGTAATAATACATTAATAATGTAATGTATTAATTAATATATACATTAATGTATAATATAAGGTATATTAATTAATTCATACATTAATTAATTCATACAATAAATATAATATAATAATGTATTTATTAATATTATTAATACACTAAGATATTAATCTTTATATTTATATTAAAACATTAATAATAAATAATTAAAGTATTAATTAGTTAATGCATTATTAAAGTATTAAGACATTAATAATGTAACTTATAATATAAAGTATTTATTAATTAATACATTAATTAATTTATACATTAAATATATTATTAATAATAAATTTATAATTATTAATTTTGTTAAGTAATATTAAGTATTAATTAATGTATACATTAATACATTAATTAATTTATACATTAAATCATTATTAATAATGTATTTATTAATATTATTAATACACTAAAATAGTATTATTAATATTTATAACAAAACATAAATATTGATATTAAAAAAATAATTTTAACTAATTGAGTATCAATACTTTACTAATACATTATTAAAGTATTAATACTTTAATAAATACATTATTAAAGTAATAATACATTAATACATTAGTAATACATTATTAAAGTAATAATACATTAATACATTAGTAATACATTATTAAAGTATTAATACATTAATACATTAGTAATACATTATTAAAGTATTAATACATTAATGATCATGATCATTGCTAACTTTGGTAGAACTTTGTTGACTTTGGGAAGGAAAGGTTCACTATGGTTGACATGGTTAATTATGGTTGACCATGACCATGGTTAACTTCCATAGACCTTCACAGTGGTTAACTTATGTAGACCTTCACTATGGTTGACGTTTACTATGGATGAACTTCATTATGGTTGAACTTGGTTGACCATGACCATGGTTGACTCTGGTTGACCATGGTTGACAATGGTTAACCATGTTTGATAGTGGTTGTCCATAAATGATCATGGTTAGTCATGACCATAGTTGAACAAGACTACGAATGACATTCAGATAGTGAAATTTGGAAGTGTTTGTCACATTATGATGACATGATATTCACGTAACATTGTGACAAGGAAGCTATGTTGATGGCATTGTGATGACGAGGCTATGTTCGTTAGATTGTGATGACAAGATATTTGCATCACAATATGATGACAGGATATTTGCATCACATTGCAATGGCAGGGCTATGTTCATCACATTGCGATGAAAATATATTTTCTGTCACATATTGACGACGTTGGGGATATTGGGATGAGGGTTTTAGGTTCATCACATTGCAATGACAGGTCATTTAAGTAAAGATTGGCAATGTGATGAACATAAATGTCATATGTTCATCGTATGTCGAATGGCTATGTGATGAAAATAATACATTAATTTACAATGACCATGCTTGACTATGGTTGGCCATGATCATGGCTAACTTTGGTAGAAATTTGTTGACTTTGGGAAGGAAAGGTTCACTATGGTTGACATGGTTATTTATGGTTGACCATGGCCATGGTTAACTTCCATAAACCTTCACTATGGTTAAATTTCGTAGACCTTCACTATCCTTGACGTTCACTATGGATGAACTTCACCATTGTTGACCTTGGTTGACCATGACCATGGTTGACTGTGGTTGACTATGGTTGACAATGGTTAACCAAGTTTGATAGTTGTTATCCTAGGTGACCATGGCTGGCCATGACCATAGTTTTTTTTTTTTGTAAGTAAGTATATGTTTGTATTATATAAAAAACCTTTTGAAAACCAGAGTGCAGAGTACATGGACTGAGTAAGGCGGTTGTAATTACTGAGCTGCTCTGTGAAGAGAAACCAGCAAACCAGCTCAGCCAACCGTATAACTAAGTAGCAAAATTTCTAACAGTACTTTGGAGAAAAACTAGACCTATTTATCTGCCCTGAGAGCCACTAGTGCTAAAATAAGGAACTAACATTGTATATTCCGGAACATACTCGGGCAAGGGGCCAAGATATGGTTCCTCGATGACAGACGCCCCGGTGGTAGTCCATTGCATAGCCGTGGTGTTGTGGCGCTGGTCTTCAGGCTCCTGGATGTTGGCCTCCTTGTTCTCGGCTGCCACTGCTACCGCTGCTCCGTCATCCTCTGCCTCGGATCTTGCCCCTGTTGTCTTCTGCGCATGAGCAGTCTCAGGTTCTGGAAACGCTGCTGTCCCATCATTGTGTGGGCTGTTGTCAGTGGAAGCAGAGTGATGGTTGCTTGCAGGGTCACTGGAGCTCTCCCTGAAATTCGCTGGAGCGGGGGGAGGAGGGTCGGCTATGAGCTGGATGAGGGAGGAAAGCTTATCTTCCATCTGTTCAAACCGGAACTGGAGGTCACTGACCCCCTCCCTAAGCTCGAAAACCAGGTCCTGGATAATGGCTGAGTGTCCATGCAGCGGAGAAGAAGCAGTAGTTTTTGGTTTGGGACGCGAGCGACGAGGTCGAGAGGAGGCCTGCTCGTCATGGGGAGGACGCCAAGCTAAAGTCCAAGAAGTGTCAACTACAGCAAGATGGTCATGGCTCGGAATGGACTCGTCGGAGGGCGAAGAAGAGGTTCGTGGGCGCCGTGGGTGCCAAGGAGCGCCCCGGCGGGGACGCATACGCTGTCTCGGCATGGCCAAACTCGGCGTCTGCAGAGCCGAAGTGAAACAGAGAGAGCACTTGAAAAACCATAAAAGTCAATGAACCAGAGTCGACGCCACACAACCAGGCAAGAATGCCGAGAGAGGTCTGCGTAGTGTAATACATAGTTGCAGTCGAGGGTGGTGGAGTAATGCCCCCTCCCATCAGGAGTGAATGCAAATTAAAGCGGTGGAGTGTTGGCTGCAACAGGCACGCGCCGCCCACATGGCCCCGTGCTGTGCTGGCCTTCTCCTGCGCCTTCCGTCTGCCAGGTGGGGCGCAATAACATCCCATCCGAGAAAGAATCAACTGAAACTGCTTTGCGGATGCAGTGTTGTAGGGTAGGGTGTTCTGGTTCGAGCGCAGAGATGCATAGGAGATCCGAGTCCGTCCAGGTGGTTCCTATGTTGGCAAGCTCGTCTGCTACTTGGTTTTCCTGCCTTCGCACATGGGAGGGAATGATTGCCTGTGTTGGAGTTAATAAAATGGTGAGCAGTTGAAGACCATGAGAGAGCCTCCAGCTGGGTGTGACTTTGTCTAAGTTTTCTCCATTCATGAGGCGCTGTAACAGGTTGATTATGATCTGAGAGTCTCCTTCCACCACTAGATTATGAAATCCCTGTTCCTTGGCAATGTGCAGACCTCGAATCATCCCCCAGAGCTCAGCTGCGTTGTTCGTTGAGAACCCCAAATAACTTGCGGCTATCAAGAGAATGTGACCCTGGTGGTCCCGAAAAACCACCCCATAGCCTGCCGCTCCAGGGTTGCCTTTCGAGGCGTCATCGAAATTGAGCTTGATGAAAGGAGAGGGTGGGGGACTCCAAGAAGAGGGACTTGGGACGTGAAGGAGGGAAGGGGAGGGGATAGAAAGGGGGGAGAAGGGAAGGGGTTGCCAATGTTGGAGGATGGGTAGTTCAGAGGGGTTGCTGCTTCCTTGGTCCTCAGTCCAGTGCTGCAGAGAGATGGTTTCCAGGACATGGGTACGACAGTTGTGCCAGCAGGATTGCCAAGGTTGTGAGAGATTTCGAAAGACCCTTCTGTTCCTCTCTTTCCAGATTTGCCAGAGGATGAAACCTGGAAGGAGTTGCCAAATCCTGTTGAGGAGGGGTGAGAGGAACGCCTTGTCTCTCCAGTTGGCAATGGTATCGATGACGCTTTCTCTTCTCCGGTCTGATTTGCGCATGATAATGGCCATTTGATCCCAGAGTTGGGCAGTGTAGGAACACGAGTTTAAAAAATGGTTCATGGTCTCTTCAGCATTTCCACATAGTAGGCAGATGGAAGGTCCGAGAAAGCCTCGCTTCAAAAGATTGTCCTAAGTGAGTATGCTGGAGTGGGAGGTGAGCCACAGGAATGTGGTGATTTTTGGCCAGTGCTTGAGACTCCAAATTTTGCGCCAGAGTTCGCTAGTTGGGGGGGGATCTGTCTGTGTCAGGAGTTGGTAGGCTTCCTGCGTGCTGAAGGTACCTTTTGGACGATGCCCCCAGCGAAGGATGTCCTCTCCTTCTAATTTGAGTATTTTTCGTGTGGACATCTCCTCCTGCAAAGGTTCCACATCCATTTGTGCGTCCAAGTTTAAGTGTTCTCTATCCAGGTGCCACTTGCGCCACTTGTCCTTCGGGGAATTGGCCTGCCAGTAGTCAGCCACTCTGGTTAGACCTGCTCGAGTCGCGATTGGGTATATTGCCTGCGCCCAGCTTGAATGAGCTAAAATGGGCCATTGTTGCCAGGAGTCATGCCAGAAGAGCGCTGTCTCCCCGTTCCGGATTTCCCAGAACGCATTGCGAGTGACCACTTGTTTATTCTGCTTGGCTGCTGTCCAGATCAGAGAACCAGGGCCATTCCCATCCCATCTTATTAAGTTTTTCTCTGCTGTATGTGGAGTATACTTTTTCCGCCAGAACCTGGCCCAGAGATCCTGAGGTTGCTTGAGCCATCGCCACCAGAGTTTAGCTGTGAGGACTTTGTTCAGTATCAGTGGGTCACGCAGTCCCAGACCTCCTTGGGATTTTGGCTTACATAATTTGTCCCAGCCAACAAGAGCGAACTTTTTCCCTGTATTGAGGCCGTGCCAAAGAAAGTTCCTTTGGAGGTTTCTGATGCTTGAGAGGATGAATTTGGGAGCGACCAAAGCAGAGAAGGAGTAAACCGGTAGGGCTTGAAGGACGCTTCGAAGGAGAACAAGGCGGCTGGGGAAGTTGAGAGCTCGGAAGGTCCAGGAGGAAAGCCTTTTGGCGAAGGACGAGAGAAGATGCTCCCACGATGAGTTGCGAAGAGCATTGTTTATCAGAGGGATGCCCAGATATTTGGACGGAAGGGAGCTCCTTCGAAAGCCAAGGATATCGGTGATGTGAAGCTGGATGGGAGGCGGGGTGTTGAAGAAGAAGATTTGGGATTTCTCCTTATTGCATTCCAGTCCCGAAGCATCGGCGAAGGCTTGGAGGATATCAAGAATGGCATTGGCTTCACGAACAGTGGGGGTGCCCATGAGGAGCGAGTCATCCACAAATTGACTATGCGAGATTGGAGGGGAGATGCCATGCAAGGGTAGGCCTTTTAAACGATTGCTTTCGATTGCCACTTTGATGGATCGGCCTAGACCTTCAGCCATGATGATGAAGAGGAAAGGGGATAACGGGTCTCCTTGTCTAATCCCACTGGAAGGGGAGAAAGTTCGGGAAGGGATACCATTAATCAAGATAGAAAAAAAAGCTGAAGAAGTTAAATTCATGATCCATGAGACCCAGATTTGGTCAAAACCGAAGGCGATGAGCATAGCGCGCATGTATTCCCAGTTCAACTTATCAAAGGCTTTGGAAATGTCAAGTTTAAGAAGCATACCTGGAGTTTTGGTCTTCTGCAGAGAGTGTATCACTTTGTGGGCCAGGATGATGCTGTCCATTATTTGTCTGCCTTCGACATAACCGGATTGCTCTGGGGAAATGATGGTCGGTAGGATGGGCTTAAGTCTGCTGGCTATGACCTTCGTCAAGAGTTTGTAGATTAAGTTGCAGAGAGCGATAGGTCTGTATTGCTGAGGGTGATGCGCCTGTCCCTCTTTGGGGATGAGAGCCAAGAAGGTTGAGTTGAGCGCTCTTAGGATTTGTCCTGAAGCCCGGGAGTCCTCTAGAATTTCCAAAACCTCGTGTCTAATCATTGGCCAGTAGTGATGGAAGAAGTCACTGGTAAAGCCGTCTAGGCCAGGGGATTTACACTTGGGAGTGTCTAGAAGTGCTTGGTCTACTTCCTCGATTGAGATAGGACGAAGTAAGGCTCGGTTTTGCTCCCTAGTGACAAGAGTGGGCACATGCTGGGTTAATTTGGCAATGGCTTCATGTCTGTCTGGGATCGGATCAGTGAGGAGATTTTGAAAGTGTTCAACCAGAGCGGCTTCCATATCCTCATGTGAGTGTAAGGGTTCCCCATTAGCAGAAGTCAGACTTGTGATTTTGTTGGTATGCCGTCTTTGAATAGTCGTTCTGTGGAAGAACTTGGTGTTACGGTCTCCCTCCTTGAGCCAGCGAATGCGCGATTTTTGCTTCCAAAGGATCTCTTCTTGCTTTTTCCTAGATGCTAGCTGCCGGGTAATATGTGAGATCGGAAGAGCGGTTCAGCAGGAATGCCGAGACCGATCTC
>CBVK0100097243.1:0-33581 GCA_900067695.1 Picea abies
CGGTCTGCTGAGGAGCACTTGACTTCCCACCTTGGGAGTCCCTGCGATACATGGGCATCGATATACTCTTCGATATTCATCCCACTCCCACTCCCTGCTCTGCATGACTTGAGGTTCACAACCTCCCCTCGATGTGATAGACCAATCAAGATGTAGATGTCCTCTACCTCGATCCTCAGTGGTTTTCCATCGAGGATAAAGCTTTCACTATCAGGGTCCCAGTAACCCACCAACATCTCCAATAACCTCACTTGGGCCCTCATTCCTTTGAGAGGCCAAAATTTGTACAAACCACATATTTTTAGAGTTGCTTGAGCCACTGGATCTCGTTCAACAGCAGCATCCACCTCTTCATGCTCTCTCTCTCTCCATTCCAAGACCATCCTGCAACTACAAATCAAATTTTTTGAGTTAAACACCCTTTTTTGGCCATTTTCGAACCCATACACGACCTTCTTTGAACACATTCATGTGTAGGGATTGATACATGCTCCTTGTGGTTCACACAGGGGCGTATACCTCGTCATACACGCGACCTTAACAAAGGAGACCCACGTACACCAAAAATCCTAATTTATGCCCTCAAAAACTAAAAAAATAGAACCTGATTAAAAAATGCAATCCACTGAATTTGAAGAGGATGAGATGAAGAGTTACCTGATCCAGACGGTTCATGATTTTTTTGCTCGATGCTCCCACAATCATCGTTTGAATCTTGGAGGTATTTTTGGTCCAAATTGCACTATTTGGGTAAAAATCAAAATGATACAATAATTTTTTTATTTTATTACTATTTATAAGCTATTTTTACCCACTTTATATATTTTCATGCTATTTTTTAACCTAATGGACTAATTCAAATATGGTTTTGAGCTGGTTTGTTGTAGTTTTGACTTAGTTTTCTTGCAAATTTCAACGTCATGATTGGCCTTTCGTCACCTCGGGCAGGTATTTTCATAACCTAGCATATAGGATAGGTATCCACTCCATCGTGCATTTTTGCATTATCCTTCGACTATCGCCTTTTTTATGCCTTAGGTACGAACCCATTTGTTGTGACACAAAACCTTCCGTCTGTTATAAATAATGTCGCTAATAAATGGTAGAGACTTACCAAACATGGGTGCCCTAGTTAGATCCCCTTTGTCATTTGGTGCCCATACCGAGTTTTTCCTTAGGACCGAGAGTCCATTATAACTTGATACATGACTTTATAATGAGCCTCATTTCTCATTCATACACATGTGGCCTTATTCCCCGCGGACTCCCAAAAACGAGTCTTAGTTAAGCTCTTTTCTGACTCATCTAAAAACCAAAAATATTGTCGAGTGATTTGTCCCTTTCACACTCATTAAACTGAATTTGAAAGGTCATGAGTCTTAGTTAAGCTCTTTTCCAACTCATTATCAAAAATGGAAAAGATTGTTGAGTGAACTTGTCTTTTTCACACTCATAATTTGGATTTGAAAAGATGTCTATTTGGCATAAGTTTACCCCTTTTTCACACCAAGTAGACTACAAGACATAAAAAAAGAACATTTTTTGGCGTTAAGTTGTGATTACATCCCATGACCTCACTTGCAGTATTGAGCCTTTATCCAGTTCTCGCTTTGCATTATAAATTGTTTCCTAAACAGTTTTGCATCCTCAACCAAGCAGAGCCTTGTTTATATCCTTCACAATTTGACACCCTATACTCTAGAGGAAACATCACCCTGAGTGTCCATCTCCCGCATGCATTTCCTTGCATTAAGCATAGGTATGTTCCACTGTTGGAACTAGTTTTTCTTACTTGCGACACTCGTTTCCTCCTCTGTATCATAGCATTCATTTTTTATGAAAAAACAAAAAAAGACGGGCGAGAAAGGAGTACTATATTATAATTGGCAGCAGTCGTGTCGCCTTTGAACATAGCACAAAATTATTAAGTCCTTGTGTCATCATAATTTTGGGTTTTAGCATGGCCTTAGGAAGTTGATCTTGTTACAAAGTTTTCTCTACCGACTGGTTACTCTTCCAGTCCCTATAGAGAACGTTATTGATGCCTCGTGCATCTAATCATCACATCATTAATTCTATGTTGCCGGATTCCACCACATGTCTCATGCTCTCGTTCAAAGGAAGTCTCACAACCTGTGTTGGCCACTCCTCAGAAATATTGACTTTGCATGTCGGCCATACCCTCATTTTTTCTCAGAATCACATGTTACTATGGTCTTATCACACACCCTGGCCCTACTTGCATCATCGGTAGGTCACCTTGAACCCATCAATCAACATTTCATCATTGGTCATTGACTGGGTAGTTTCCCTTGTGTTCGAAGGCAAGACATCTATTCACACTTTAGGATTCATGCAGTGTCTTATATGCCATTAGCCTTATTGATGGTTTCCTCTCCCCTGTCAGTAGTTTTCATCATTGACTCCTATTCAGAGGGTCTTTTCCGTGTACCACTTGCATTTGACACACGCGAAAGATGCACAGGGTCGTTGGTTCGTGAACATGTTCTTTGTTCGATCTCCACCAAATCATGAAGCTCCTGCTTTGTTCCTCATGCTGACTGATGAGATATGCCTTAATGCTCTCCTTTCAGTGAGTCTCTTTCCATCGACTTCATCTCATCTATTTTGGATACAAGACCTAGAGTTTTATGGGTACCTTGAGGCTTACAGTCATTAGTGGAAGGCTCTCTCACCATTGACAAATGGGAATACATCAATGTCTCCTGATCAATGGATTTCTCAAGTGTTCGACACTGACTCCTTTATTCACATTTGTAGGAATGTACTCGATGCCTTGATACCTACTTTCATTATTGGTAGGTTGTCTCGCGTTTGTTAACAGTATACCTCAATGACCGGTGATCAAACGATGTCTCATTGTGTTCAACCTCAACTCCTTTATTCACATGATGTAGACTTGCACCCTTGGCGGATAGTGTAGAAGACTTAAAGACATCACTATGTGGCCACAGATTTCCTAAATTGTTGCTTCCCTTTCATTGGACCAGCAGTTGTTCGACTTTAGTGATCATGGGAGATCGGATTGTACTCCATGGTATACAAATATATTCAGATTGATTTTGAGACTGGTTTCACTGGGCCATGTTCGTGACTATGACAGCCTTTGGCATATAACCGTAATTGTATCTGCCTATTCATGGCCACAAACACTTATTTGGTATATTTTCTGCATGGATCTCCATTGTATTCTTGGCAGCCATGTATGCAAAGTCAGTACAGAATGTAATGAGCAATTGAGTTTGTCCAGCCGGTTCTCTACCACTCCACTCCTGGGTTATTTATAATGTATTTTGGCCATCGTAGATACTCCTCTGATCTCACACATTAGGGGGCATTTGTTATAGCAAGATTTGCCTCACCATTGTTATCTTGCACAGAGGGCCTTTCTACATTTCCCTATGCAGACTTATCATCCCTTTTTTGACAAATCTAGAGCTAAAAATAAACAATTTTCCACATATATGCGCCCTATCAGCTATACAAAAAGCGTATACACAGGCTTCTCCACTATAGCCCGCGTACATCGGGATTTGTGTCAGAAAATACAAAAATGGATTCGGGTTTCCATGTCACGACAAGAGATCTATGATCCTTGTGCTTCCATATACTAGAAACGTTCTAACTCGGCCCTTCAGTTGCATTTTGAAGGCTATAAGAGCACAATTTTGAGCTATGGAAAAGAGGAGAAATCATTCAACTTTGAGAGAAAAGTTAATATGGAGAAATTACTTCATATTGATTCTGCATCCCTTTGTCCCTCAAGTCTGAACATAGTGTTCAACCCCCAAGCTCTTTCCCTATTGTTGAGAGAACCTCATTGTCTCTCTCTTTTGAGCTTGCCTTTGGTGGAGTATTGAAGTGGTGGAGACCCAGTTGGAAGGAACTTGGTTCCTTGGTTTTGAACCATGCCGACACAGAAGTCTGTAATGTTCACACTTCTATTGATCAATTATTAATAGAAATACTCCTTTCCCTTCTTATTGGTATCATCCAAATATATGATTATTATCCATGGGCATGTTTGTAATGTTTATTAATGGATTAGGCTATCTGATGTGTTAACCCCTTTACATTATCACTATATACTTGTTTTCCTTGTTCGTTGAGAACTTATTGTAGGTACAAATCTTTGGGTCGAAGTGCTCAATGGTGGAACATCATCAAACGTTGTATCGAGGTAGGCCTCTTTCTTATCTTACACATTATTTTATATAGCATACAATGGAATTGAGTTGATTTCTGCAGGCATACCTATCTGTTGTGGTTTACCCTTGGCCATAGAGATTTTTTCCCTTGTAACAGAGCACGCTTCCTCCACTGTCATAAATGTTTGTTTTGTGCTTTATTTTTTCGACGACCGATTTTTCTTTTTCCCAACTATTGCGTTTTTCCAGTGCACGATATTTTCTATTGTCATATTTCTATGGTTCATGAGACTTTCCTTATGTCATAGTTGTCCTACGCATAGTATCTTCACTTCTTTCCATACCAGTCTATTTCATGTTGCATGCTATCATTATGAATTATTTGTCTACCACTTACTGCTCTAACTACTTCTTTTTGGATTTTTCTCATTTTCTACTTTTTCTTTTCTTTTCTTCTTTTTCTTTCGATTATATACAATATGTACAAGTTTACTTATTGCACCTGCAACTACTAAGCGTTTTTGGATCAAATGTCCCTATACAGTTTCAATCGACTTCCATTCACCAGTTCTTGAACTTCCTTTCTTGATAAGTCCTCCAGCTGCAAAACACCTTCATCTATGACATAATTTATCACATATGGCCCTAGCCAATGCATTCTAAGCTTCCATGGGTGTTTCAAATACTTACTATCATACTAGAGAACTAGATCTCCTACTTTGAAGTTCTTATTTTTAATGTGTCTTTCATGCCATGCTTTATCCTTTTCTTTTTGTACCTCCTGATGGAAACCATATAAGATTATGTCTTCTTCCAATTCCATGAGTTGATCCAACCCTTCCTATGTTGTGCCTATTTATTTCATGTCTATAATTGTTGCAATGTGCATACTTGGTATCCAATAATCCAAGGGAACTACTGCTTCCCGTCCATACACCAACCTAAATGGTCTCTACCCTGTTAGCTTCTTTCATGTAGTTCTATACACCCATAGTATTGTTGGTACCTTAAACTCCCAGTCATCCATATTCACATTACAAGTTTTTGTTAATGCCTTCTCCAATATCTTGTTAAATGCTTCCACTGTTCCATTAGCTTAAGGATCATATGAAGTACTCTTCTTATCATGTATCTCAAACTCTCCAAGCATTACTTCAATTATGTTGTTGATAAAGTGATTCCCCTGATCGCTCATCAAAATTCTTGGGCATACCAATATTGTGACAACCTTTTCAAATAAAAATCACGGTGTAGTCTTTGCACTGCAATCCTTCATTGTTGCTTCCTCATCCCATGTGGTTAAGTATTTTGTTGTTGTAATGATATATCTAGCTCTTGATCTTCTTGTTGATGGATTGATTGGTCCTACAAAATCTATATCCCACTTTTCAAATGATTTCAAAGTTACCAGAGGTCTCAATAGCATATCATCCCTCTTGGATGGCTTTCCCACTCTTTGACAAACATCACAATTCTGGTAGTACTCCTTTGAATCCTTGTGAACTGTTGGCCACCATAAGCTTGCATGCAACACCTTCTGCGCAGTGCCTTTTCCTGCATAATATCCTCCATCTGTGCCTTCATGTTCTTCTACCAAAACTATGGGTATTTCATGCTCCATCACACATCTCCTCAAAAATTTCTCTACACCAAGTTTGTATAAATGACCTGCAATCAATTGATAATCTATAGCTCTTACTACCAAGTTCTTCTTCTCCGCAGTGTTAAATTTCGTTGGTGCAACTCCCGTACTCAAAAAATCAATAATGTTAGCAAAATACTCATCTGCAACTTATACTAAGAATAAGTGAGCATCAGGAGAGTTATCTTCCAAACCGCTTGGTTCCTCTCCATTGGTTATTCTCAACAAATTATCTATCCTTGCATTGAATTTTCCAAGCTTCACTACAAATTCAAAGTCAACCTCCTGAAATAATAAAAACCATCTACAAATTCTTCCCCTCGACACTGGCTTATTGACCAGATATCTAAGAGCAGAATGATCTGTAAACATATTGAAATGTTTTCCTAACAAGTAATGTTTGAATTTCAGCAAAGCATATACCATGACTAATCCTTCCCTTTCTGTGGTATTGTAGTTTTGTTCTGATTCTGACAGCTTCCTGCTTTCAAATGCAATAGGATGATCTATGCCACCTTCTCCTGGTTGTGTCAGTACTTCTCCTAGGGCTATTGCAGATGCATCCACATGCACATGAAATTATTTTGACCAATCTGGGAATAATAAAGTTGGCGCAGTCACAATCTTATCCTTTAGAATATCTAAACTCTTCTGGCACTCATCATTTCACTAATACTTAATGTCCTTCTTCAACAATTTCTCCATTGGGGCAGTAGTCTATGCATATCTCCTTATAAAAAATTTGTAATACCTTGTATGACCAAGTGTACTCTTCAACTAGAGCACTGACTTTGGTGGTGGTAAATTAACCATGACAACAATTTTAGCAAGATCTACCAGCAGACCTTGTTTACACACCACATGCCCTAACAAAATACCAAAAGGTGTGTTGAAAATACATTTATTAATATTCAATGACATATGACACTGTCTACACCTGTCCAACATCATCCTTAATACTTCAACATGATCCTTTAATAAACTAAACATTGTCCAATAATCCAAGTAAACTTCTAAAAACTTATGAATAAAGTCCTTAAAGGAAACAACTACTACCCTTGAAAAAATTACAGGTGCATTCTTTAATCCAAATGGCATTATTGTATATTGAAATGATCCCCATTTTGTATAAAATGTTGTCTTGTGTCTATCTTTCAGTGCTATTATAATCTGATGATATCCTGAAATCCCATATGTAAATGAATAAGCTTCTTGACCTCCTACATTCTCCAAAACTTTGTCTGTGAATGGGGTAGGGAAAGGATCGTGTAAGAAATCATCGTTTAGTTTCCTTAAATCTACACAAATATTGATTCCCCCCTTATTTTTTACCTGCACCACCATAGGGATGATCCATTTTGATTCTTTAACAGGTTCTATGACACCAACTTCTAACATCTTGTCAATTCTTGCCTTCACTTTCTCCTTGTATATTGGATTTATCATGTAAGGTCTTTGTATGATAGGTCTAGCATTTGGTTTCAAAGGCATATTCATCTCTCCAAGTTCTCATGATTATCCCTTCATCTCTGGAAAAAAATCACTATATCCGTGCAATAACTCTGTGATTCTTTCTACGGTCCAATTATCCCAATAATCTCCAATGCTTGCAATATTTGGATTTTCTGTTGTGGCAATATTTACCTTCTTGATCTTCAATAGTGAAACATAATATTCTGAATCTAGCTTCATACCTTCTATCTCCATATCACCTTCAAATTCTAGGATCTAAATATTGCACGGTTTTTCATATTCTAGATCTTCTTCTTCTATGATGTGATAACAGTGTAATAGTTGTATGTCAATCTATCTTTTCTGATATGTTGTCACTATTTCAAATTCTAGTTCTTCAAATATCTTGTCTCTTACCACCTTTAGCATTGTGTCTATCTCTAGACTCTCATGTTCAAAGGAAAATGTAACCAAAAAAATTTGTTTCATTTCTTCCCAATTGGCAATTTCCTTGCGTTGTTCTTGTTATGTGTACCAGTTCCTTGGGATGCCTTCTAGTGTGTGAATAAAATGGTGTGACCATAATTCTAGTGGTACCAATCGCCATTGGAACATACACATTTCTATGTGTTCTCTAGGTTGTCCAAATCTATCATATTTCTCCAAAAATGTGTTCTCCTTCTCTGCACCAAATCTAATGCGTAGTAACCTTTTGCACTGAACCCAGTTATTAATCTTTTCCTTGTGTGTTCCCTACCATATTTCAGGTGTAGATTTCAAAGAAATATCTAATGTTGGTAATCTATGATTCTCCAAAACTTCTACTTCAAAATTCGTTAAAAAATCTTCTAAGTAAATCAGACCATAAAAAGTAGGAGGTTCTCTTACCTTTTTACCAACACATCTCAGCATGTGCATCATTCCGGCACATCTCCTGGTAGATAACTCATGCAAATGTTGTTTGCAATTTTCTAGTCTTGTTTCAAAGTCTGAAGCACAAGAACTAATACTCCTCCAAATCATCATTCCATCTGCATTTGGGTTGATGTAATCCTCTTCGCGTGTGGTAGTTCTATATAACTGATTTACATCTTCTGTAAGGATATTTTATATCACAGGTTTCACATACCTTCCTCCTTCTGAGGGAACCAATGGAGTAATAACTATGTATTCTCCAGACTCAAATATCATCTTACTTGTCTTTATATTGATAATATTCTGGTTATCAAAGGCCCAATCCAAACCCAACAGTGTTGGATATGGTGAGGTGGTATCCACTATGGCATTGACTTTAAAATCTTCCATGGTGTGCACACCATCTAGATCTAATAGTATCCACTTAATTCTACCAATTGGCACCACTCTATGTTGATTTTATAGATTTAACTGAATAGGTGAGTATCCCAATTGAGGTTCTCTCATAGCTTCCCATGTCTTCTTTGGAAGAACAATGACTTCATACCCTAAGTCTAGTATGATATCCCCCATATTAAAATCTCCAATATTTGTATTCAACCTGAATTCCTTGCTTCTTCTTCTCTTCTTCCGGACCTGATTCACTATATTTACCCCTTCTTCCCCAGGATTACACTTTTCTAACATATTTTTCAATATCAGTAAAGAGTTGCTATCATTCAACATATTCACACTAGATCCCAAAAATTTTCTTAAGTTCCTTACTTTCTCTGAAGGTTACTCTTTTTTGGTATGATCAAATAAAGGAGGCATTTCATACATTGGTATCTCATCTACTGGATTTTTTCTTGAAGTGGATGCAATATTTGCTTTAAAATATCTTGTCTAGCTTCTTTTAAAGTCTCATTCTCTTTGCGTGCATCAAACTTCTATTCAGGTGTTGTATTCTTCCTAACTCACTAGTACTGATCTTGATCCTTATTTGTTGCATATTCTCTCGTATGATCCTTCTTTGATGTATATTATCCCATATGATCCTTCTTTGTTGCATATTCTTCTTTATTGGCTCCACCTCTAATCACTATGTTGATCTTCTTCTCATCCTCTTCTCGGTTTTCTACAACAATCCATTGCATGTTCTAATTGTTCTGGTTCCTCTTGTCCTATATATTCATCAATAGTGTCGGATAGTATTTTTTCTCATGGTTTGGTGTGCGACAATAAATAGATGTTGTTGGTGGTTGTGGACAATATCTGTCATAGTGTCCAGGTTTCTGACAGTTATGACAAACTATTGGTCCTCTACCTCCTCCACGACCTCCTCCTCTGAATCATTTTCTGATGCCTCCTATGTTTCCTTCATTATATTTGCACAGTGTATTATACTCAGGTCCTTGATTGTATTGTGGCTACACATTATTGTATTGACGTTGCGTTGCACACTACTATGTGGGATTATATTGTTGTTTCCCTTGAAACTATTGTGAATTATATCGTGGTTGTGCTTCAAACTGTTTCACATTATTATACTATGGTTGTTGTGTAGGTTGTCCTGTCATGTGTTCATCCTACACCCTATATGTATCTGAAATTATTTCTTTCATCATCTCTAAAGTTCTGCAGTCCTTATCTTCGTGTCCTACTGAATTGTAAAAATTACAAAATGTACTCTTTAGTACTATCTGATACTTCCACATCATGAGACAATGATAAGGATAATTCCCATGTGTTTTAAAAATCCCACACCATGGTCCTCCTAAAGATAAAGTATTTGGCATACCAACTCTTATGTACTATGCAAATAATGGACACTCATTCTTATGGTGCCCTTCTATTCTACATAGTGTACACTAGACATCCCCTCTTTTCTCCTTACCTTTATTTTGATTCAATTGAAATGTCAAGTTCTTCACATATTGTCTCATCTCTTCCACAATTGGATCTATATGTTTATATTTATTTTCCTCCAATTGCAAAGTTGCTTGCAAGGCCTCATCCTAACTTTGGAAATTTTTTTACCTCAAAGGGTACTTCAAATGTGGAAATAAATAATTGACAAACAAATGTCTATGTTGTAGATCAGTAATAGGGAACTTCAACTTACCTTTCAGTCCTTTGAATTTTTGGTCCACTTCCGAGACTGATTCTCCTAGCTTCTACTTAATCTCTATCATCTCATTCATGAACTAGTCTTCTGAACTTGGTTTCTAAAATTCATTGATTTACTACCTATTCACTTTTACGACATTTGTAGATGCTCATGTCAACTTATTTACTGTGAGACCCATGTACCAGTATAATGCATGGTCTCTTAATGTGATTTCCAACTACACAACCTTTGTATCTTTTTATGTAATCTTCTTAGCTGCCCAAATCTTCTTACAAATGAACAAATGCTTTTCTAGGTCCTCACACCCTTATCCATGAAACTCAAGTAACCTAATAGTTGGATCTACTCCTTCCATTGTGAAAGTTGTTGAACTACCACCGTCACGCGGTGTAGATACTTGATTGTTGTTTACTGAACTTAAACTTCTCCTTGAACTTCCACTCGACCCACATCCTGCAAAAATCCTTCTACCACTAATCACTTGTTGGTTAATTGGTTTTTCTTCTTCATTTATCTTAGTCTCACATGGGGTTGTGGGTTCCACACTAATTCGGATCTAGAATGGAGAGCCTTCTTCTACGTCGGACCGATGACCTATAGTTTTCCTCTCATATGTGGAGAGAAAGATATCCTCAATCTACCTTGTGGCGTGGACATCCTCTACCTCTTCCTCATCACTATAAAATCCCTCTCGCTTGACTACTTCCCTCTTCATGTTATTCATCTTATACTGCTAGGGTCATCTGCTACACGTCACTCCTGATTTCCTAATTATTTTCCTAGTTTGTTATGCATCCATCATAATAGGGTCCATTGCTTCCTTCTTCTAGCCTCTTTCCAGAGCCCTCTCCATATCTCAGATCTTCCTCAGTGCTTCCCCCAGTTTCCCCTTGCACCCAGAGTGATTTAGTTGTTTGATTCAATGGTCATCATGCCTTTATCATGCAATTGGATATTTACCTATGTGTAAATAGACCTTATGTACCTTCCTCTGGGTCCCCTTGAGAAATCCTAATCTGAATCAGTATATGACTTCACTATGTCTAATGCAAGTTCAGTAATAAACCCTGCAATAATATTGTCTAACCAAAAATCTATTGTGCGTGAATTTATTATTAACCCTTTCCAATCATGCAATGTTATCAACAGAGCATTCTACTTTCCTTATCTGATTAGTTGGATGGATATCCTTCAACCTCAATAACCACTCCTGTAATAACTATGGAAAATAACAAAAATATGCCTCATGCAAATCAGTAAACACATACCTTTGTAGATATTGGCGCAGCGTATATCTAGAAATTTTTTATCTTTCTGCACAAAATCAAGTTGCTTTGTCTGCAACCATATTTCAATATCTTGATTTGTAGGATTCCATGGCCTAAAAATCCCCTTTTACCATGACATTCTTTTCATCGAACCCCTTCTAGGTTGTTCTTCTAAGTTCCAACCGGAAACGAAACCATTTGTTGTATGTGTGTGTTGACTTAGGTTCTACCTTATTTCTCCAACAAAACCCTATTCACCATCGACCCTTATGGTAAACTAGAATGCTACACTGTGCACATAGTGCACAACACAGTCTCACCTGAGATGGCTTATGGGTGACTGGAGGACGCATATGTCTGCAGTCATGGAAGGGATTGGGGATGTTCCTTTCACTTCTACTTTAACATGCATTCTACCATAACATTCATCAGATCTACTATTTTATCCATTCAATAACATTCATTCTACATGATCACTCTAGTGCACGCTAACAATAAAATCTAATAGATGCATTCATCTATCCATTAATTCATCATAAAGCATATAAAATCAACACAACACACATAAAGACACCATTTTACTGTGGTTCATCCCCCTACGCTATGTCCACAAAGATCTTCTGCTTCTTATTTATTCTTCATCAAAAAAGGTCTTGCACTGAACACATTACATCATAGTGTTAATACTGGTGAGGCTAACCAACATCGCCCCAAGCTCCACAACTTGCGACCTGACCCTAAACTACATTTCAAAAGTGACTCCATCTTAGCTTTGTAGCTCTCAACAAACAAATACTTTGATTTACAACTCAAGAGGTGCTCCAAAATTACTTCTCTCATGCAAAACTGATAATGAACTACTACCTCCTATTTGCCTCGTACATCCTCTATTTATACAAAAATGTGGGTAAAAACCCTTACATATTGAATAAAAACCCTAAATTCCAAGTGGAATCTACTTTCCCACATTCTAACGGTCTTATGCACGATTGGTCTTCGATCCAACCATTCCTTGCATTGACTATGCGTTGATCTTCCTTCTTTCCTAGGGAGTTGCTTCCTTTACCCTTCTATCACATTGCTTTCCATTTTTTCCTGGCACGTTGCTTCATTTTCCATTATGTAACGTTGTTTCCCCTTCTTTCCTAGCGTGTGCTACTTCCTTGGTCCATCCCTTATCTCTTATCCTCGTTTACTGCGCTTAACCCAAAAATTGTCTACTCCAACAACACTCATCCAACATTACCAAGACTTTGGATACCCGCCCATTTAGAATCCAAATTTTCCATTCAACCCATTTATCAGAATTCCTGGATTCCCATATTTTTGGATATCCTGATTCCACCTACATTGTTCCTCCTCATACGAGATCCATACTTTTTTATAAGTTCGTTTAAATAGAAATCTGAATTTTCTGATTTATCTTCCACTACCTACGTATATCCTACCTATACCTAGATGCCACCTAGAAATATCTAATTCTCTTGTCCTTTATTATGTGTATCCAATGATAGGCCTCCATCTATTGTTAAGCCATTGGTTTTGGCCTAAGTGGGTCCCATCCCCATGTCCTCATGCCTCCAGGAAATAACTTGCATATCCACTAGGTCGAATGATGAATAATAACACCAATCAATGGTCTAGATATTTAGTGGGATTTAATGGTACTCGACCTTTAGTGGGGTCACATGATTCGATAGATTTGGCGGGTGATGTATGTTCAATATGACATTCTATATTAATATAGGGATTAAACAGTGTTTGATCATTAACCATTCCTCTTTGTCCTAACTTCAACACGAAAAAGCATATATTCTCTTCTACATGTCACCCTCCACCTGTAACCTCCTCATTAGTTCTAGATGCTTGTGTAGTATGGGGTTTCATCATACATGGCCTCCATGCCAAGATGACGTGTCCATCCACTTGGAATCCCCCCTTCCACTTTGGGGTTGTGGTTTCGTTGTGTGGAAGTTCCACATCCAACATATGGTATCTGACATTTTTTAAAATCCCATATTTAAGAAACCACAGACCTTCGGATATCCAGATCGTTTGGGTTACATCGCATTGTTCCACCATCTACAATGTGACATTTGGAATTTTCCAAAATTCCATTTAAACAAAACTATGGATTTTTGGATTTTTAGATGGTCTTAGTTCCGCTTCCTAGTTCCTATTTCCACCATCCAACCTATGCCCGATGAACTTGCATCATGACCTGCTGCCAAGGACATCTTTCTAGTGTGTCTTTTGACATGGAATTCCAATGTGGTATGCTAACTCAACAAGTTGGCATGGCACTTTCGTCACTGTATGCTAATGTGTCATCTGAAACCTGACATTTTTTCAAAAGGCCATTTTTTAGAATCTCCATATTTCTATACTATCACGGTTCCTTCCTCCTGGTTCTATCATTCGACATCCACTATCATAATCTCTCCACTGTGGCCTTGTTTATGGGTCCTTATTTCTATTGTGGCCTCTGACATGACATCAATGTGGCATATGGCATGGTTCATTGCTCACTACAAGGTTCCAATTCTATCGGGGTTCTTATCTAGTTTGACGTCGTCAACTAGGTCCCACATCCAGAATCTAGACTTTGGAGAAATCCCACTTTACGAAACTTACAAACGCTTTCTATCCATATTTTGGGTTCCACCATCGAGTTCCATATCCAGGATCCAGAACTTTTGGAAAAGTCCCTTTTTATAGACATCTTGGATCCCACTATTTTTGGATTCTTGGTTCCATCTATGGGGTTCCACTTATCCAGTATCTCGCCTTTGGTAAAGGCCCCTTAAAATAAATCTTGGATCTTGCTAATATCTTCCACGGTATCCTCCACCGTGGCCCTAACTCAAGTAAATTACCAATGTGGCTTGACTAACATGGTAGTCTGTTAACATGGCTCTGCCTCCAATATTTGGAACTTTGAACTTCTCAATGGAAACACTTACAATATTTTTCCGAATTCAGGGGTTTCCTTAATAAATTCTGCATATAAATGGTGTTAGAAGGAATAATAGAAATATGATGATTTGGATTCTCAGTAATTATCTCTGAGAGTAAAAATAACCAATACAACATAACATTGTGCATTTGAGGAACCTCATGCATCCATTCCATTTCTCAATTTCATGGATCTAGTTTCCATTAATAGGAAACCATAAACAAATGATAAATCACTAGGCATATAGGAAAATACAGGGCATAGATTCATTCCCTTTCCTCACGGATTTTACATAGAACCATTCAATTCCATCAATTGTATAGACATGTATAATTATATATTTTATAGAGCATAAACGAAAACACAAGGAGACATATATATCACAAGTATCAACCAGCCAACTGACTGGGGGTGATTTCTTTTCCACCCAACCATAGCCTCATATGCACTACTCCTCTCTACAATCTAGTCGCCCGCGTTCCAATCCATGATACCACCAAGGGAACATTCATTCTCTCAAAGAAATTGATAGTCTAAAGGCCACTCTCCTTCACATCAAACATTGGCATAAACCCTCTATACCCACCATGTCTAGGGCCTCCATGAGTTTTCTCAGACGTCGTCCCAACTGGAATTGTCTCGGCAGAAGGAACTATCTCAGCTTATCTTGGTTGTAATTACTTTTTTCAATTACCCAACAAGCATCAAACTCACATCCCTCTCGGATTAAGTTGGGTTGAGGGTTCTCTACCCAGCCACACAAACTCTCTTTCTCTACCTATTTTCTCTATTCTTCTCATGCGGTCTCCCAAATCTCTGAGAACTCTCCAAAATTATTTGCATAGTCCTCTTTCATATGTGTCTCTTCTCTTTCTCAAGCATTATCCCCCACTCAATCTCCTAGACTGAATTTTTCATCATGTCCATGTGTGTCTCTTCCCTTCTTCCCCCAAGAAGGTTCTCGATTTTTTATCCTCTTCCTTTTGTCAAAAGGAACTCATGGGTAAATCTTGCTAATTGAGATGGGTACTTGTTGCACCCTTAGCTAATAGTCTTTAGTTGTCCTAGACATCCCTCCATACCTATATTCATTATGGGTGGTTGGTTTTTCATCTACCAACCCCCTCTTATTAACCGATTTGCTTTGATTTTAAGAAAAAGGGAATTAACTGATTATTCCTAAAATAATTCAACAAGGTGGCTTGGGATCCCTTAGCATGATGAACCCACCCCTCTATGCTCCCTCTCTATTCCCTCTTGTGGTATCATGGCTTGTACCAGTGCTCCACCCGTCAAACAATTGTTGGCTTTCTTTATCAAACACTTAATACACTTACATTGTTCAAATTACCATGGCATGGTAATATTATCTCTATGTTGAGATAAGACCATTGCTAATCATGATTTATTACAATTAATCAAGGGATCAAAAATGGGGTGTTACAGTTGTGGTAGTCTTTTGAATCATAAAATTGTTCATTACATTGTAAAAAATGAATCTTGATAAATCATTGAATTTGAGAATCAGATTGTACAAAGTGTAAAGTACCAAACCCTTTCAAGTCAAAAGTTAATGATATCATCAAGACCTACTTGAAATTTGAATAAGGAGGTCAAGTGAGTCATCAAATTCAAGTCATTGTAATCACACTTTAAGGTTCATGATCTATACTTCCTGACCTAAGTGTAACAACAATAAAGTGAGCATGATATAAAAGAAGCAAGTGCAAGTGAGTGAGTACAAGTGAGCCAGAGAATAATAACAAATGGGTAAAGCGGGAAAGCATTTACAAAACGTCTCTCAAGAAATCAAGGAATCGCAAGTGTACAAACATGAATTTCATAATCAAATTGAAACACTTGAGTGGAAATTAATTCAAAATCAAAACATAATTGATCACATGGTTGATACAATACAGTCAACAAATAATCTTATCCAAAAGGTCGATGCAATTTGTGACAAAGAAGATCTAACAGAAAATTTTCATGCAACATGTGATATAGAGGAGCTTAACCAAAATATCCATCCAACATGTGAGACAGAGAAGCTTATCCAAAAAATTTATGCAACATGTGATAGAAATGAGATCATACAAAAGGTTTATGTGACTTGTTACACACAAGGCATAATACAGATGGTTGATGCTAATTGTGACACATAAGACTTAATGGCCGATACAAAATACATTGAATATATGGAATCTTTCATTCAATTGATGGAGGAAATATTTATCAAATATGAGTCCCAAGAAGAAGCACATAATGATAACAACATCAATAGAAAAAGTAAATTCCAAGATACAAAAGATCAAAGTCAAAATTCACAAAATGAAATTTCCAAGATGGTTGTCAGACCTTGGGAAGAATTATTTTTCAACAAAGATCGACATGGCTTAGGATATGACAAAGGAAACAAATTTTATATCCCATATTACTCCAAACCAAATTAGTTTGTGAGTGCAGCATTTCTTGAAAATGTGAAGAATCTCGGTAAGAAGTGCCAACATTATCAAAGAATTGGTCATATAAAGATAGAATGTTTTGATCTCCATCCTTGTCTTCATTGTGGAAAAACAAATCACTTCTCTGAAAAGTGTCGAAAGAAGAAGAAGATTAAGAAAACAATTCATTATGGATGGATAAATTCATGGAGATGGAATCAACAAGTAAAGAAGTTGCATTAGTCTTACCATCTAGTCAAGACAAAGGTAAATCCATAGCTGCATGGAGAAATGACAAAAGCAAAAAGATTTAAAACAACTATTCCATATGATTTTGGGCATGATCTGGGTCCAATTCTATATGTTCTCTGAAATTAAAACATGAATCAAAGATGGTACTCTCTGTGCCTCAAGAGGGGGAAAACGTTGATGAAAAGGATATTATCTTACACCTTCAGGGGGAGTGAAGATGGTTAGTGATAAAACAAAACCACCACATTATAATCAAATTGGTTAGTGGTCATCCAAAACCACCACATTGTTCAAGTATCAATGGAAGATGGCTAGTGGTCAACCAACAAAACCACCACATGAAGAATCCAAAGCTCAAGCTTGGCTCCCTTCAACCAACTCCAACAAACTTCTCACCTTTCACATAACAGGGGGGGATATTAGATATCAATGATGATAGTCAATATTCAAGATTCAAAGTCCTATCAGTCAAAAATAAATCAATATTTGGGAATTCCAACATAGCAATTGGTATCCTCAAATCAATCAATTATTGGGATGTCAATCAATAGAATGAGAATGTTCAGACATGGAATTTTTTCACTTCCAGATGAAATATTCAACATTCATATATTGGTTGTTTTTCAAGCATATCTTCATCGAAGCTCAATTCAAAAGTTTTAGATTGAAGACTGAAAATTATACCAGTTATTGTTTCCTTACAGGTACAATTATTCAGACTTTTGATTGAGGGGGGGGGAATGTTAGACTGTGAGTCCCTAGACAATCACAAAGTCCGAGACCGCCTACTTATGAGTTGTAATCCTTATCTATTGATGAGGTGTTTTCATGATCCATTGATGAGTTGTCAATGAGATCTATATATATAAGTGGTCAAGTCCATGTATTATAAATTGATATCATGAGATCAATACATGTAAGAGAATGACATAAATAATTTTCTTCTAGTTCTTGTCTTGTCTTGCTTGTGCTCTATTTGTTAACACTCAGACCTAAGAAATACACTCACAAACACACAAGTGATTCACTCAAACTTATGTGATTCATATAAGTACATTTCTCATGTGCGTGTGAGTGCATCACTTATACATGTGAGTGCATCCCTAGACCCACATATTAGTGATACTTAGGTGTAAGCATTTTACTTATGTGTGTGTAAGCACATTGCTTATGTGTGTGTGACTGCATTGCTAATGTGCATGAGTGCATCACTTGTGTGTGTGTGTGTGTGTGTGTGTGTGTGTGTGTGTGACTAGTCAGATATAAGTCACACACTTACACCTAACCCACACACCCACATAAATGACACGCTCACATGTAAAAGGTGTTCTTACACACATAAGCGATGCACTCACACATAAGCAATGAAATCATACACATAAGAGGCGTATGCACGCACATAAGTAAATACCCTCACACAAAGTAACACACTCACACACCCACACACCCCACCATGGACCAACACAAACTACACACTTACATACATAACACCACACCCACATAAATGATGCACACACACCTAACCCACCTACTAAGTGATGCGCTAACATGCATAAACAACACACTTATAGACATATCAGACACAATCTCTAATAAGATATGTATGGTGGTACTATCATATGTTTATCAAACCCTTGAAAAGTGACTAATAGTTCTATTTATTATAAAGTGCAACAAAATGAAAAGATAAGATGGTAAAGACACTAGAAGTTAGAATGCCAAAAAGTTAGGTGCACTAAGTTGGAAAAGACATGGTCAACATCTTATGACTCTAACTCTTTCTTTTATATGAATTTAAATGTACAGTTATAACTTGTTGAAAATTTTATGATGAGGAGAACAACATAAGATAGAACCAGATGCTAAAAAGATGCAAATCAAACTTAAAATGAATGTAATGAAAATATAATATAAAATATATAATTAAAATAAATATATAATAATAACACAAAATCAATATAAAATATAAGCTAAAGGGAAAAAATATAAAAAAAAATAATTTAAATATAAATAAAATATATAATTTTAAAAATCCAAAAAAATAAAAATACAAAACAAAGCATGAAACTCCATCACACTTCCTATTTCTCAATTTACATAAACTTAAATGTAAATTAAAATTAAAATATCCTAATAAAAACCCATTCACTAATAAATTCACAATCATTTTGCCCCGTTTTTTTAAATAAAAATCTATCACTAAAAATAAAAATTTCATAAACCGCTATGCAAAGCATTGCCAGAATGTTACACATCAATACTTAAGGAGCATGATGATAGCATGCCTCATCCTATGTGTATAACTTCATGGTTATATTTAATGGTATTGGCTAAACGTTTTACTTTTTGGGTTTTTTTTTTGCAGGAATTAGTCAGAATCCTACGATATAAATTTGGACAAAATTTCTATTTTTTGTTGTTTAAGTTACCTTTGTGAATGCATAAATGGATCCAGCGTGCTAAAAATCCTTGGGACACTAGCATTATACAAACTTAGCCACTCAAATCTGCAGATCCAACCATTAATTTATTATCAATTAATAATTATTTATTATCAATTAATAATTAATTTATTATCAGTTAATAATTAATTAATTATCAATTAATAATTAATTACTTATTAATATTCGAGTAATTAATTATTTATAATTAATAAATTATTAATAATTAATTTATTATTATTAATTAATTACTAAATAATAATTAATTATTACTTAATTATTACATTTAAAATGTATTAATACATTAATAGTTGTGCCCCACACATTTAGGTTGTCAACTAGAAACAACCAAATTTAAGTAAAAGTGATTGATAAACAACCATATTTAAATAAAAGTGATTGACATAAGTTGCCCATATTAATTTAAAAAGGGTGTAAAATAATTCAAAAAGTAAATTTTATTTTTTTTCAAAAAAATTGTATATTATGAAATGTGTAATTTTTTTTTTTTTAATTTTAAATAAAATATTTAATTTTTTTTTCCATGAAAATTTGCACTTTATATATATAGATATAAATTGTTCTAATACAAATCAGCTCCTCCTATTAGTTGCAAATATGCTTATCAAAAGTGGACATCCTCCCCATATTAATCAAGACACTCCTCAGATCCCCAACACCAGCTGGGTATATCACTCCTCCAAGGGAGAAAAATGCAGTCGAGAACAACAAAACTCAAAAAAAAGGAAATTTAAAAAAAGAGAGGGCATATAACAGTGCCTCACGCAGAGCAGCCCTCTTGCAAGAATTTCCAGATTAACTAAAAAAGGTTTAAGAACATATTCGATCCCTCATGATCCTCGACGCACTGGTAATAGATGAGCTTCCCCTGATCCCTTTTAAGCGCCAGCTTTGATAGGCTATCTGCCAGGTGATTATCCTTTCTGTAAACATGGGAAAAAAAATATTTTGGAAAGAGGATATTAATGTAATTATATTGTCTTTCCAACAATCTAGGGTGATGACCTGAAGCCGCCCTTTACCCCGAAGCCATTCTATAATTATTTTAGAGTCTCCCATTACATGAAGTGACTGTATAGACAACCAAGAGGCCAATGTGAGCAATGCCCAAGCCCCAAGCAGTTATGCTCGAGTGTTTGTGCCCGGACCACAATTTAAAAGCCACTTATACCTACAATGATCACTTAGCTTTAAAACACTGCCAGCTCCACTATTAGTTCCCGTATAAATGGTTGCTCCATCAAACTAGCCAATGTTTCCACTCCAGTCAGTCTGTGGAGGCTCTGGCCTACTTCTCACGACTTTCGGTCCCTGAGTGTGTTCCTTTAAAAGTGAAAGTGTAAGATGGAAAACCTTTGTCGTGGAGGGTATGTTGTTTTCAAAGATAGCCAGGTTACGTTCCTTCCAGGTGAACCAACAAATTAATGTTGGTAAAGTGGGAAACTCCTTATTCATTTTATTCCACTGTTTGAAACCTCCAGCCAATGTTAAATTTGTACCAGTCCAGTTGCATGAGTAATTGATAGCCGCTTTTATCTTCCTCCAGATAATTACTGTGAAGCCACATACCATAAACAAGTGTAAGGAAGCTTATGTCTGATTTTTGCATAAAGGGAAAATGTCTGGGCCACTAAAACCCCTACACTGCAAGATCTCCCATGAGAGAATTTTGTTCTCCAGCAATAGCTAAGTAAAAAGCTTAACTTTTAGGGGACAGTCCCAATCCCACAATGCCTTTTGTCATCCCTCCAGCTTCAAGTTCCAGCTCATATTTTCCACAGCCAAATAAACATTCTTAACAAAGATGCATCCCGATGAGTCTCCACCAATCCAATTGAGAGTGTCCAGTCTCTCCTGCATATGTATGCCATTGTTAATGAGAAGGCATCGGAAATGCATCCATTCAGTAGATAAGTTCCCAAACAGATTCAAGTCATCACTGGTTTTCCAGTTTTGTGTGATTCTCCCTGCCTGCAAATCCTTCCGAGCCTAAAATAAGAAGTAAATCCCCTTCCTGTTGATGGCGTCAATCATCTCATTCGATAGACAAGCCCCATTACCCATGCCCAAAATTTAGTCTCTCCCAATCTCAATAGAGTAACCATTCCATAGGCTCCACGCAATCCAGTGCAAGAGTAGATGGAGCGAGTTAAGAAGGTACCTCCAGGTCTGGGAGCCTCTTTATTTTTTAATGTCCATTGTGTGAAACCAATGAGCAACAAAGATAGAGGGTAAATATTTGGTTTTAATCACCCACTACCACAATCCCTCCTTCATGAGATCCCTCCATGGGTTGTTGGCATCCAAAGCTCTACTAAACCCTGTCAAGTTACGCAAACCCCATCCCCCTAGGTGCTTGGGCCTAGCAATCTACTGCCACTTGCAAAGATGCAATCTTTTTTTTTTCCTACAGCCCGACCAAAGAAATGTGTAAATGAGTTGGCGGATTTGTTTACAAATAGCAGTGGACAAGTTTGCCAACGTCATCCAATAGACAAGCTGACTTTCCAGAGTTTCTTTTATCAAAACCAATCGCCCCCACAAAGACAACCACCGTGAGCACCAATGATTGATTCTCCTTTCGAATTTCTCCAGCAGCCATGTCCAGTTAGTTTTTCTATACCTGTCAAATTTAAGAAAGAAACCAAGGTATTTAAACCCCTCAGATAAAGCACGAAAGAAATACAAAAGGAAAAATGACACGGATTCCCAAACAACAGGAATGACATCGTGTTCAAGGAAAGTGTTTTTTTGTGTGTTGATCCGTAGCCCGGAGGCATCACACAAAATTTTAATATTCTGCTTATCTCCTTCCACTCTACAATGGAGGCAGTAGTCATAATAAGGATGTCATCAACGAATAGAAGGTGGAGAATATGGATCATTTAATGCCAGTCAAGAGACCGAGATCTTTGTTTTGATTTAAATCCAAGCTCAATCCCTCCATAACAAGGATAAAGAGAGGCGGCGATAGGGGACAACCCTATCTAAGACCCCTACCACTGCGAAAAAAATCTGTAGGTTTTCCATTGACTAGAACCGCAAAAGTTGTCGATGAGATACAACCCAATATCCAATTGGTCATAGATAGCCCGAAGCCACATTGTAATAAAACCAGCCTTAGGTAGTCCCAGCTTAAGAAGTTGTATGCTTTCTGTAAATCAATTTTGAGGATTAAGGCCTGGATTTTTTTTTCCTTAATACTGTGGAGACACTCTTGTGCAGTACCGATCGCATCGGTGATTTGCCTACCTTTCAAAAACCTGAACTGTTCCTATGATAGGGTTCTAGAGAGGATCGGTCTTATTCTTGTAGCTATAATCTTTGTAATTATTTTGTATCAGAGATTGCATAATGCTATTGGACGAAATTCCCCAAAAACTTTTGGGCCATTAACTTTCGGGATGAGAGAAATGAAGGTTGAGTTCAAAGCCCTATTCACCTCATCGGATGTGCGAGATTCTTCAAATACCTCCAGCAAATCCTTAGCAACCAGGTCAAAGAAGTGTATGAAAAATTCCATTGTCCACCCGTCAGGACCTGGGCTTTTGTCTTTTGTAAAACCTTTTAAGACCTCTAAGATTTCCTTCTCAGTAACTAGCTTTTCAAGGATTAATAGATTGGCATCTGATACCAATTTTGGATACATTCTGACTATTGCAATCTGATCCATGATCATATTCTCCTCCGATTATTTATAAAAGGAGCTGAAGTAATGTTTTGCTTCATTTTTTATAGCTTCCTGCCCCATATGTAAAAGCCCCTGATCATCTTCAATTTCCCACAGAAATTTTTTATTGCGTCTAAAACTGGCGAAATTGTGAAAATACATAGTGTTTCTGTCACCACACTGAATCCAGGTAGCTCTGCTCTTCAAGCACCATCGAGCTTCATCCTCCATCAACAACCTGTTTATAATTCATGGTATCAAATAATAATAAAGGTTTAATAGTATATTTTCCTAAAGTTTCTAGATACTTAATGTTGTTGATATAGTGTTTAGATAGATTATCGATTCTTATTTAAAAAATAATAGTATATTTTTCTAAAGTTTCTAGATAGTGAATGTTGTTGAATGTTGTTGATATAGTGTTTAGATAGATGATTCATATTTAAAAAATCAAAATACTTAACGTAAATTTATATAATAATAATATGTTTAATAGTTAAATATGCAGTCTATTTTTGGAGATTTTTTTTGTTTGATTTTTCCTGAAATCCGGTGATGAATGGTTGTATTTGCATATTTGAGTGGCTAAGTTTGTATAATCCCAATGTCCCAGAGGTTTTTCAGCTAAATCCATTTATGCATTAGGCAATTTAAACAACAGAAAATAGAGATTTTGTCCAAATCTATATTGTGTGATTCCAGTTAATTATTAATTAATAATTAAAAATTGATAAAAATATATATATATATATTAATTAATCAAAAATAAAATAATGCATACCATACTAAAATAATAAAATTTTACATGTAATAATAATAAATTAATATTAAACTAAACACAAAGAAATCATATAACATATTAATTAATTAAATAAAACAGTTTTTATGCCTTCCTAATGTATTAATATATTAATAATGTAATATTACATAAATGTACAAAAACATTCCTAATGTATTAATACAAAAATACATTAATAATATATAAATGTATTTATGTAACCTAATGTATTAATACATTAATAATATATAAATGTATTAATGTAATATTATATAAATGTAAAAAAACATTAATATATTTATTAATAAATATATTAATTTTTTATTAATTAATATATTAATACATTAAAAAAATCAATATATTAAAGTATTAATGTAATAATGTAACATGTTGATAAATAAATATTTTAATAATATATTGTAAATATATATGGATAGTGATAGATTTTTTTTTACAGGGAATCCGTAACAATGACATAATCGTACTTGATAGTGATAGATTTATAAAACAAAACAAAAACAAATAAATAATACAACCTATTAATTAATTGATAGTGATAGATTTGTAAAACAAATAAATAATAATAATAATACAATTTATTAATTAATTAATAAATGAAAACATTATAATAATACAAAAATATATAGAGGCTTCTCTGAACGAAGCACAGGCATTACAGTGACCCTGCTCTACCCTGGCATAGCATGCTTATCGCTTGCCTTTGTATACTTTTCTGGTACAGGATGATCAGGCCGAGGGGAAGGCCAAAGCGGGGCTCTGCCTGGAAACCCCGTCGACCCCCGGCTACGCCTCCTGGTTCACCTTCGCACCGTCCTTCCCCATGTCCTCAAGCAGCACCTCCCATCGCTCACCCGCAGGCTTCGACAGGAGCCTCCTTGGCCACTACCTCTAGCTTGCCAACCCTCCATTCGCACCACCTTCACGACCCTCTAGTGCTATTCAGTCCCATTGCACCTCTCCTCGGCCCAAGAGGCGATACTTCTCCTCAGAGCGCGAATGTACGAGCTGAACTGCATACCAATGGCAATTATGACAAGAAGCATCTCAGGGACAGGCTGATTATAATACAGGACCTGGTCTTCGACCTCAGAAACGAAATGGCCAACCTCAATTACCGTCTCCAAGACACATACGGGAAGGTGGCAAGCTGTCTCCACCTTCTTTCAGCCATGAAGGACGCTCTAGCCCAGGATTCGGTCGTTGCCACACCAGGGGAGGACACTGCTGTAGCAACCGACGGCAAACCTCACTACGCTCAACGCTCGAACGACAGGGAGCTGGTGAAGATGGAGCACGGACGTCAAGACAAAGGCATTGAGCGCGACGAAGCAGGTGAGCCAGCTTACGAGCCAACCTACATCGAAGAGGAGCCCTGGCCAAGGGACCTCCCTCCCATGTGGCCAGCCTTCTCGCCAGGTGTCTAGCTCCTATGTTTGTTTTATGTAGACCTACCACTCTACTGACCCTAGTTGTTGCTCAGTTGGACTTTGCTTTTAATATCTTAGTTTATAACTCTATGAACCTTGAACTGGATGGGAAGGCTGGACTGGTTTCCCCTCTGTTGGGGCAGTCCAGCCTTTGCATTTTTTGAACTTGGTTGTACCTTGATGATGAACTGTAGTTATAGCAGGAACTAATATAGTTTTCTTATTTACAAAAAAAAAATAATACAAAAATATATTAATAATATATAAATAAGTAATGTATTAAAGTAGTAATTTATTAATTAATTAATACTTAATGTAATGTATAAATTAGATATTAATATATTAATGTATAATATAATGTATTAGTGTAACATGTTAATTAATAAATACTTTAATAATATATTATATTAATTAATTTATACATTAAAATATTGCAATAAGAAAATAAAAAAAATAATAATATAACCTATTAATTAATTCATAAAGTAAAATATTTACTAATTAATATATTAATATATAAATACATAAAATTAAAATATTAATTAATAACAACCTATTAATATAACCTTAATAAAATAGTATAACCTATTAAGTATTAATTAATTAATAAATTAAAACATTTACTAATTAATATATTAATACATAAATACATAAAATTAAAGTATTAATTAATTATAACTTTAATGTGATGTATAAATTAAATATCAATACATTAATATATAATATAATATTTTAATTAGTAAATACTTTAATAATATATAATCTATAATATATTGTATTAATACATTATACATTAATAAATTGCTAAAGAATAAATACATTAATCATATAATATTTTAATTAGTAAATACTTTAATAATATATCATCTATAATATATTGTATTAATACATTATACATTAATAAATTGTTAAAGAATAAATACATTAATCATTAAAGAATTAGTTAATTAATTAATACATTTATAAACTATGAATAAAATTAATAAAATATGAAAGTATTATTAATTAATATATTAACAAAACATCCATACATTAATAATAAAAGTATCCAAAAATATAATAATACATTAAAATTAAAATATTAGTGTATTAACACAATATTCATACATTAAAACTACAATAAAATAAAAATATATTTGTAATACATTATTATTTATACATTAATAAAGTATTAAATTATTTTGTTAGTATTGTCTTCTTTTTATTATAAAATAAACCTTAATACAAATAACCCTAACCTAAATTTTAATAGGAATAATCCTAACCCAAATCAAACATTTTCCTAATAGTAACTCTGAAAACTCTCATTATTTTTTTAATACAAATTATTATTTTCTTATTATTATAAAATAAACTTTAATACAAATAACCTTAACTTTAATAAAACCATAACCCTAATTTTAATGAGAGTAATTCTAACCCAAATCTGACTCTAAACCTATACTTAATAAGTATTAACAATCATTGAAATATATAACAAGAGTGATAACTTTCCTTTAAATTTTAATGCATTTATAATAAGATTAGTGTCTAAGGCATCCTCAGCTTGTATTGATATTTATAATATAAACATGTTATTTACATGCATAATGCATTAATAAATACATTACATTATTATCATAAAACACAATTCATATTTATAAATATTGATATTTATAACTCATCTCAGCTTGTATTTATATTTATAATATTGTGAAAAACATTATTTACATACATAATTTTACAAACACTATTATTATAACACAAAAAACCAAACATATATTATTTTTAACTCTTAACTTTTAAATAAATTAATTAATACATAAGTGTTAAAGTATTACTAAATTATCGATAAATTAATAAATAAATACATTATTAATAAATTAAAACCTTATTAATTAATACATTGCTAAAGTATTACTACACTAATAAAGTAATACATTAACAATACATTATTACACTAATAATACTATGAGTTATCTTCGTGAGACAATGGGTTGTGTACATCACATTACGACGATGGGTTATCTTCGCCAGACAATGGCATTTGGAAAATTTTCTCACACTATGATGAGAGGATATTTGTGTCACACTACGACGATGAGGTTATTGTAATCACATTGCGACGAACAGGCTATGTTCATCACATTGGAAGAATATGGCTATGTTCATCACATTGTGACGGTGGGGATATGTTTGACACATCGTGACATTACTGTGTTTGTTATATTATGACACTATTATGTTCATCACCTTGCAACATTACTATGTTCATCAATATGCGACGAAAAGGCTATGTTCGTCACATTGCAACAATATGGGTGTGTTTGTCACATTATGACGACGGGGCTATGTTCGTCACATTGTGACGACAATGCTATGTTTGACACATTGTGACATTACTAAGTTTGTCGGATTGTGACACTATTATGTTCGTCACATTGCAACATTGGTATGTTCATCGCTTTGCAACGAAAAGACTATGTTTGCAACATTGTGACAATATGGGTATGTTCGTCACATTACCACAATGAGGCTATGTTTTTCACATTGCGATGATAGGGCTATGTTTGACACATTGCGAAATTCCTATGTTTATTAGATTGTGACACTACAATGTTCATCATATTCCAGCATTACTATGTTCATTACTTTGTGATGGAAAGACTATGTTTGTCACATTGTGATAATATGGGTATGTTCATCACAATGTGACGACATGATCCATTCATCACATTAAGATGATAGGGCTATGTTTGACACATTGCAACATTACTATGTTTTTCCGATTGTGACACTATTATGTTCATCACATTGGAACTTTACTATGTTCATCAATTTGTGACGACAAGGTTATGTTTGTCACATGGCAACAATATGGGTATGTTTGTCACATTGTGACGATGGGGTTGTGTTTTTCACATTTTGAGGACAGAGCTTTGTTTGAAAAATTGTGACATTAATATGATTATCATATTATTATAGACATTGCAACATTACTATATTCATCAGTTTGTGATGACAAGGTTGTGCTTGTCACATTGCGACAATATGGGTATGTTCATCACATTGCAATGATGGGCTATGTTCATCACATCAAAACGACAGGTCTATGTTTGACACATTGCAACATTACTATGTTTGTTAGATTGTGACACTACTATGTTAGTCAAATTGCAAAACTACTATGTTAATCACTTTGCGACGACAAGGCTATGATCGTCACATTGCGACAATATGGCTATGTTTGTCAGATTATGGCATTGGGGCTATATTCGTCACATTACGACAACAGAGCTATGCTAATCACATTATGACGTTACTATGTTTTTTAGATTGTGACATTGTTATGTTCATCATATTGCAAGATTACTATGTTCATCACATTGAACCAATATTGGTTATGTTTGTCAGATTATGATGGTGGGATATGTTCGACACGTTGTGACATTACTATGGTTGTCAGATTGTGACGCTACTATGTTCGTCATGTCGCAATGTTCAGTTTTGTTCATCATACTTGAACGTCAATTCATGTTCATCACATGACAATGTTGGTTTATGTTCAACACATTAAGAAAAGGAAGTTTTGACAAGTTTTTTTTTTAAAAAGATAATGAATTGTTTCCTTTGTCACAAAGATAGAAAATTTGAACCAATGTGACGCATTACATAGAATTCAACTTAATATCATACTTGTTCTAAATTGATAGAAAATCATCTTTAATTTTACACGTGATGATTTTTACTGTTCTAAAGAAATTGATAGAAGAATCTTAAACATTGTAGATGATAAATTATACTTGTTCTAAGGACACTAATAACAAATCATTTAATAATCTTTGTTTTTCATAAGATCATTGATAACAAATCAATGCTAAAGTGTTACTAAATTATTGATAAATTAATACATCCTTAATTAATGCATTGCTAAAGTATTACTACACTAATAATTAATGTAATACATTAACAATACATTATTACATTAATAAAACATTAAATGCATTAATAAATACATTACTAAAGTGTGAATACATTAAGATATTAATAAAGTAATAAATAATACATTAAATTAAATTAAAATTAAAATTGTTAAATTATTATTATTACATTCTTATTATTAAATTATTATTATTTAAATTATTATTTTCTTATTATTATAAAATAAACCTTAATACAAATAACCTTAACTTTAATAAAACCATAACCCTAATTTTAATGGGAATAACTCTAACCCTAATCTCACTCTAACTCTAACCCTAACCCTAATAAGTATTAACAATAATTGAAATGTATAACAATAGTGATAACTTTAATTTTAATGCATTTATACTAAGATTAGTGTCTAAGGCATAGTAAACTTGTATTGATATTTATAATACTGTGAAAAACATGTTATTTACATGCATAAAATGCATTACATTATTACCATAAAACACAATTCATATTTATAAATATTGATATTTATAACTCATCTCAACTTTTTCCAAACAAAAAAAATTACTCTTTATACTAGTATAATATAAAATATACATCACTGGTTCATTTCTTTCATCTTGTATCTGTTCTTTGGAATAAACTCAATTACAAACTTAATACAGATAGAACTATTACATCAAAATGGGCATTCCCGGTCTAAATGCCCAGTCAAAAAAGATTAATACTGGATAGCTCAATACCAAAACACAACAGATAACAACATCCCTTAACTTTCAAGAACTGGTGAAAATTAGAAAATATGAATATTTCTTGATAAGCCCACTTCATTGTCCACCCAATGAGTATAAACAATTAATCTGGAGTGGGTTCGATCCTTTAGCGCATTTTTTTGACAGCTCGTCAGCTACCTTGTTGAAGTCCCGGTAAGTATGCTGGAAGGTAAGACTATTGAAATGATTGTGAGCTCCTGAATGCGATCCTTCCACCCTTCCAGCGCAATGCTATGGAGGTTGCTCTTGTCATTACATCAATCAATAACAAGCTTTGAGTCTCCAATAATTTGAAGCGTTGATATGTTGAAAATTTTGGATAAGTAAAGAGTAGACCAAACTCCCAACAGCTTAGCCCAATTGTTAGTACCTGCACCAGTATTGAATGTCCACTTAATAACATTGCTTTGGTTAAATCCAATGATACCTCCAGCACCATTATTCTGCCCATCCCCCATTGTTGCACCATCTCAACTTGTATATTTACATTTACTAAAAATAATAAAAAGTAAATGTAAAATGGAACATTAATGGAAGGTTTACAATTTAGGTTGGACCAAACAAATGGAACAACAAAAGCAACAATTAGGAATCGGTTTCTTCTCCAGGAGATCCTCCTCGGCCATTTGATCCCAATGAACTAGCGATTGGTATGGAGAATGATAGTGAAGGCAACAACGACCAAAATTAAATTTTTAGCATGCATTTTTTTGTGTTTTGATATGGGGTTTATTCTATAATGTCTTCACCTTAAAATTTTCTGGCCCAGTAGTGAAATCTCACATTTTCTAGGTGTTGTGCCATGAGAAACCAAATACTTTATATGTACTAATGTTTTAACATTCTCTCTATGCACTTGCAAACAATTTTATAAATTAAATTTCCCCATTTCTGGAAAAAAAACAAATTACACCATATGCATGTCTCTTTGCTTGAATTTGTACTACTTCAAATACCCAGAGGAAGAATTCTCATACATATCCACAAAACACCAAAAATCTGCACCTTATGCATTATTTTCATATATCGAACTCTACCAGGAAGGTAAAAAGGAGGAAGTAGCCTCTTTCTCTCTCAATTTACACGTCGTTGACCAACTCATTAGATATAGGGATCTATAATATTTTGGTTAAAGAGATGAAGTGGAGTCAATTTACATTCTCAAATTACGTCTAAGCAAGATTCCTCTAAAAATTGTCATATAAAGAAGTATTAAAGCTTTTTTGATCCCATGTCACACAATGAAAAAAAGCATTGTCAAAGCAATATCTCAAATATTACTATTTTCATTTTCTCTTTGGCATGCTAAGTGGAATGCATATTGATCCTCAGAACCAAAGGCAGACAGGATTAGCAGTGGACTCGTTGCCACAAATAGAATTACAATAAATTATATCGATTACACGAATGTTCATATTGATATAATTGATACATTTGTACAACCCATAAAATACAGTTCTGCACATAGACAATGAAGAACAATTATATTATTATTAGAACAGGATTCTGCTAGAAATAGGCAAGTGTAAAATCAATTTATAGAAACACTACGAGATAGGCTCAACAAGCAAAGTTGGTCATTGAATGCTAGGCAGACCAAGCCTTCATGCCCAGCTTTTGGAGATCGAATACCCCTAAATACCATCTTCAACTATTGATCTTCGCACCTCACATCAATCTGTCATACATCCAACCATAGAATCATCTTGAAAGATACCAGTTTTAACATGCAACACATTTTCTAATATTTTCATTAACTACAAAAATTCAAATATACAGTGGAAAAAATGTAAATTTTCGTTCAAGACTATAAATAACATATAAAGTGCAAAAATTGATGATTTTTTATAATTGTATTAGCGAAAATGGAACTTGGTCGTTGCAGGGTACTATTTTATGACTGTATTCTTACGAGTTTACATGGCCACAAAATTTTAAGATGAAGGCCTTATACAATAAACCCCTATCAAAACAAAAAAAAACATGCTAAAAATTTAAGTTTGGTTGTCCCTGTCTTCACTATCATTCTCCATACCAGTGGCTGGTTCATTGGGATGAAATAGCTGAGGAGGATGAAATAGCTAAGGAGGGCCTCGTGGAGAAGAAGCCAAGTTCCATTTGTTTGGTCCAACATGAATATTAAACTCTCCATTAATGTTCCTACGATCAAGCTTTCTTCGCATCAGAATTTGGGGATGTCATAATTTGCATCAGAATTTTGGGATCGCAGTCAAGGTTCTCTTGATGCCATTATCCATATTCCATTAATCATCGTTGTATTAATTGAAACTCATGTTACCTTATAATTAATCACTGCTATCAGATCTATACATATTAATCCTCTTTAATGGCTAGGGCAGTTATTTCTTAATCATATTAAGTAAATGTGAAAAAATAAACAAAGAAAGTAAGCATTCATAAATGTAAGGAAATTATGAACATTAAATTACAATCATTGATGGGTGGATGCATTAATAGAAAATGCGCCCCCCACCCACATAATATGTTTGTCTATATGTGGGTGGGGGCATTAATAGAAAAACATATATTATATGTTTTTCTATTAATGCCCCCCAATATATGCCACCATCATCACCATCATCTTTGATTATTGGCCATCAAATTAGAATTTGCAATTAAAAGATTCATTAAACCATCCATTCCAATAAGGAGATGCCTATCGGCATAATTACAAAACGAAGATGGTCTAAGCCATTTTTGTATACTCAGCAGAAATCTGATCTCGGCTTCTTGTACACAACAAAACTGCTTCTCCCTGCCTCTCTGCAAATCTTGATTTCAGAATAGTCTCTCAAATCCTCCAAACCAATATACTGCTGCTTCACCATCCTGTTGAACTCAGTGGGACTGTGGATCCAAACGTATGGCTGGCAATTGTCATCGTAATAGAAAGCAGCAGCGCTGTGGCTTCTTGAAGGAGCATATGACATGTAGATCTTTCTGCAGTCCAAAGTTTTTCCTCTGCCGGCTTTCACAGTGTACGCCTTCTTCAGAATGGATCCCACTCTTACCTGTAAATCGATGGGTCTCTCTGTCAGATTCGTCACCTTCGTCTTCAGCCCTCCGCTTATACACACACAGATAAACGTCATTGCACTACATATATCTCAACTTCTACGCACTGTTGGCTGATGGGTACTCGCCCAGATGCTGAAAAGTCCCAATACTCCAGAGCCCAATGGGAGCAAACAGATACCCAGTTGAAGAGAGCAGAGAAAATGATTTAAAACCAGAAGAATATATGGATGGCCATCAATGGCCGGCCGCCGCTTTTGAATATAATTTTGTCAAAAAAAAATGATCAGGTCG
>CBVK0100097244.1:0-33579 GCA_900067695.1 Picea abies
CTCTTCCGATCTCACCTGCATAGCCCCTAGCGGGTGGATATAGGTGGCCATGAAACATATTGGTAGCTATCGGTTTTTAAAGGCCGGCTACCAGGTCTATCTAAAACACAATCACTCTTGAATAAGTGGATTTGTTCTCAAGATTTTCCATGGCCAACTACATGCAACCATATGTCCTGAAAATCCAAAGGAATCAGGATTGTATTCAATGAAAGATCATTTCAAATAACACATAGGATTTTATTTCTTTTACCTTCCCAACCATTGCAAGTTTAGTCAATTCGATCGACTTCATATGAAGGAGATTAAAGGATATTGATCGCAAATTATCTCTTGAAATCATAAGTCAGTTATTTGGCCAAATAGAGTAAGCGCAATAACTAGATGGTTGTCTACTCTAATCCATACAACGCAAAGGGACATAATGAAAATTTGGGAAGATCCAAGAAGGATTAGATGTTAAAGAATTTTCTTTAAGACTCAAAGAAAATAAATACAGATCATAGCATCTCAATACAAACAAGAAGCCATGGAAGATGGAGTTTTCTTGTTTCTTGAAGCTAGAAATAAGAGGCAAGAACATAATGAAAATTCAGTTTTATAGGTTTTGAAAACCTGCACTTTCGGTAGAAAAGATGGATTCTAAAAGGCACTGTTAGCTACCAAAAGTAGAGATTTCGGTAGCTATTCCCACTTTGTTTCATACCTATAAGCTGTTGAAAGTGTAGACACAGGAAAAATGTTAATAATTTTTCTCAGATCGAATTTTTTTGTCTTCAGTTCATTCGAAGAAGGTTTCAAATCAACATCAATATTTAAATGGATATAAATCATCCTATCCGCCTAGATTTTGTGGAAAATACTATGGAGAAAAGACTCAAAGGGATTCTATTTTTAGTTGAAGATATGCCCAGTTGTCCAAAAGGATTACAAGTTGCCTTTTCATCTCCTTGAAGACTACAGAGATATACTGAAGACCATCAGATTGATAAGAGTTTGACTCCTTTTATATAGGATATGTTCCTACAATTTTGTAATTAGTTTTATATCATGCTATTTTTAGTTTTCTTGATCCTTCCATATAGAATCACATTTTTTATTGTAAAAATTATTTAAGCCAAGGTTTACAATAGTTCAATGGTGGACAAAATAGTCTCGAGGACTTTGGTTCAAGTCTGGAGACTACACCATGCTACTATTGTAATGGAATTTTCTCATATACAATACATAAGCACATGTTCCTTTCATTATTATTGTCAGATTACCATCTCTTTTCTTTTCTATACTTTGATTCAAGTTGTCTTAACTACTAATAAGTGTTATCTCATTTTGTTAGCTCATAATCTTGATTTAATAGTAATATACACTATCTTTATTCAACCCATCACCCATCTGATCTGGTTGATAAATATAGAATTCTTCACCCACAGTTCAGCTACTCATCTGATATTTAATTCTTGAAATCCTTGTCTCATCTGGTTATGTATTTGACACTCTTGAGAGTAGGTCAGTTATCTAGTATCCCATTTGATCCAATAAACATATAAAACCAAACACATTTTAAGTTACTAGACTTCTTCAAGCTACAATCTGAGAAGGACTCCTGGAGAGATAACAAATTGGCATCATTGTCGGGGAGAGGAGATTGAAGCCAACTTCCCTGGGAGATGACGTAAGCTCCAGCTTTGATGATAGACAAAGATTGAACACTTTTTGGTTGTAATCATCTATCTCACAACTCCATGAAGGACAAATTTAGTGGCGACTCCATTGTTCATATATCTGTTGGCAACTCCACTGTTATGAAATGAACAAGATCTTAGCTAAGAGGTATGCTTTCTATGTTTTTTCAAAGATTATTGGTTTCCCTAATCTAGTACCTAGTAGAGATGAATCGAAAAATAGCCTTCCCAGATTTTGAGGAGAATATTGGGAAATACCAGTTGAACATTTGCTAGATTTTCATGATTGCATTCATCAGTTGCAAGTTGTGCATGAGGATGTTCAGATCAAGCTCTTCAGGTTTTCATTAGAGGTAATTTCTCGTGATTGGTACCGGTCTCTTCCTATTTCCAGTATCAACTCTTTGGAAGATTTTCATGCTACCTTTCATTTGTTTTGCAAAGGAATATTTTCAGCTGACCTTCTATATCCCGAATGTTGTCATGAATTTAATTTATTAGATAAAGATCCAACCATTCATAAATATTTTGTTGCATCATAAGATATATCTCATTATGATCGAGGGATTGGTGATCCGCATTATGATAACCGTAGTGATGCTTTTGACATTGTATTAAATGGATCTGTTAAAGATAGTTGTCATGAAGATCATATTATTTCTTTTGAAAACTCAAAAGATGATAAGAAGATTTATGGATCAGCATGTAACAATATTGAATCTGCAGCAGTTACTAAGGGTAGTTCTCAGCTTCCAGATTTGCAGACAAAGGCAGACTGCAGTAGATATGAGGAAGAAGGTGATGAGATGAAAAGTCCATATCAACAGTCCATCCTATATGATTCTCTGACAGATATTGAGCAGTCTACAGTGAATTATGAGATCAGTAAAAGCAATCAACAGCCACAATACATTCAGTTGGAACAACAAATTAAAGAGGTATTTCTTTGTGTCTTTCATGATCCTATTGTTGATTTTCTGGATTCCTTGAGTAGCATAAATATCAAAATATTCTTGACATATGAACACTGGTTCTATCGTCTGTTTAAACCACATGTATGTTGGCTATGCTTTCCTTCATTCTTTGAGTCAATATCAGGAACAGGTTCAGTTAATCAATTTCTTACATGGATTCATTGAAAGCATGACTTCACTTGATAAGAGGCAGTATAGCTGGTTAGTATGGGAGTTAGCAGAATAATAAGCTCTTCATATGAGCAGGTAGATTGTTTTCAGTTTTCTTGAATAAGTAGAGCAGGCTACGGGAAAGCTACAGGTTTGCAGAAGATCAGTTGCATGGGCCAAATGACTCCATAGCCTAATGGTAAAGGCAACTAGAATTACTAGGTTCTTGGAAACCTCACAAGGAGGTATCCATCCCAGTTGGAGCCAAATGTTAGAGATTAAAAATACAATGGTATTTTTTAGAGTGTTTTCCTCGCTTTTACTTATTACGCTCATTTCTCAGTTTTTTGGTTAATGTCTTGACCTCCAGGTTCTTCATCAATCTCCTAGTGATTGCTTTTTCCCAACATCCTTTGACTTTCTCCTCTTGACCTGCAATATGAATAAATTTATTATCCCTATTCTATTGCATCTAGTCACTGTACTAAGTCTAGAGCCTCTAATCTCAAATCACAAGCCTAAGCTATCAATATACTAAATATATCCTTATATCTAAGTCTAAGCCTAATTGGTCTGATGGTTTGTTCTAAAATCCATTCCATGAATTAAGCTTATCGACCAAATCACTCAACATGCCAACTCCCGAGTCATGTCTACATGTCAAATTATTATACAAACTCAAGCCCCGAGTTAAGCTATGATTTAATCCCCGAGTCAATAAACAAGTCGACATGTCAAATATAGATGATGAAATTCTTTTTCATTTTGTACACCAATTGAAAACCTTTCTGCTAGATACACTATCGATGATCTAGGTGCCCAAAGTTGCGATTACATATGTCCAAGGGAAAGTTCAGATTGATGTGGTTGGAATCTTTATGCGCAGGCGAATGTGCCAAATGGTATAGCACCACAGATTAACAACAAGGTTACAAGTCTAGAGCAGTGTTCAAAATAGTCCAACTAGATACAAAGTTCAAGTTTTCTTTTCAGCCAGGTCCCTTCTAGATCTCTGCGTAGCCCCTGGCGGGTGGATATAGGTGGCCATGAAACATATTGATAGATATCGGTTTTTAAAGGCCAACTACCAGATCTAGTTAAAACATAATCACTCTTGAATAAGTGGATCTGTTCTCAGGATTTTCCATGGCCAACTACATGCAACCATATGTCCTGAAAATAGAAAGGAATCAGGACTATATTCAACGAAAGATCATTTCAAAGAATGCACAGGATTTTATTTCTTTTACCTTCCCAACCATCTCAAGTTTAGTCAATTTGATCGACTTCATATGAAGGAGATTAAAGGCTATTGATCACAAATTAACTCCTGAAAGCGTAAGTCGGTTATTTGGCCAAACAGAGTAAGCACAATAACTAGATGGTTGTATACTCTAATCCATACAATGCAAAAGGACATAATGAAAATTTGGGAAGATCCCAAAAGGATTAGATGTTAAATAATTTTCTTTAAGACTCAAAGAAAATAAAGACAGGTCATAGTAGCTTAATACAAATAAGAAGGCATGGAAGATGGAGTTTTCTTGTTGCTTGAAGCTAGAAATAAGAGGCAAGAACAGAATGAAAATTCATTTTTACAGTTTTTGAAGACCTGCACTTTTGGCATCTTAGACGGATTCTAAAAGGATCTGTTAACTACCAAAAGCAGAGCTTTCGGAAGCTAATCCCACTTCGTTTCATACATGTAAGCTACCGAAAGCGCAGACACTGGCAGGATGTTAATAATTTTGCTCCGATCGAATTTAGTTGAAGATATGCCCAGTTGTCCAAAAGGATTCCAAGTTGCCTTTTCATCTCCTTGAAGACTGTAGAGATATAATGAAGACCATTAGATTGATAGGAGTTTGAATCTTTTTATATAGGATATCTTCCTATAATTTTGTAATTAGTTTTATATCATGTTATTTTTAGTTTTCTCGGTCCTTGCATATAGGGTCACAGTTTTTATTGTAAAATCTATTTAAGCCAAGGTTTACAATAGTTCAATGGGGGAGGAAACAGTTCCGAGGATTGTGGTTCGAGTCTGGAGACTAGACCATGCTACTATTGTAATAGAATTTTCTCATATACAATACAAAAGTACATGTTCCTTTCATTATTAATGTCAGATTACCATCTCTTTTATTTTCTATACTTTGATTCAAGTTTGTCTTAAATGCTAATGAATTTTGTCTCATTTTGTCAATTCATAATCTTGATTTAATAGTAATCTACACTATCTTTATTCAACCCATAACCCATCTGATCTGGTTGATAAATATAGAATTCTTCACCCACAATTCAGCTACTTGTCTGATATTTAATTATTGAAAGCGTTGTCTCATCTGGTTATGTATTTGACTGTCTTGAGAGTAAGTCATTTATATAGTATCCCATTTGATCCAATAAACATATAAAACCAAACACATTTTAAGTTACCAAGATTCTTCAAGCTACAACCTGAGAAGGACTCCTGGAGAGATAACAGGTGGTAACTAAGGATAATGATGGTTGGACATAGGGATAGGTGGAGCTTGAGGGTTTCCTTGATTATGTCCTCCTCTCCATCCTTGGAACCAAGGATGTTGGTATTGAGTGGAGCAGTTTTGCCAACCTGATGAGTTCCACTATTGTTGTTGTTGATAATAGGGTGGAACTTGAGATTGGAGATATCAGTACGTGGGCTGGTTCCTAGGTTGCCATGGCCTCCTAGGTGCATAATAAGACTCCCCAGGATCTCCACTCCTATATATGGCTAATAAATCGGGCAATGATGGACATTTATCAGTTGAATGGTCTTCTGTACATAAGCCACAAACTGAAATTTTATCTAATGGGCATTCCCTTGAGAAATGCTTCCTCATACATCTTGGGCAATATATGCTCATTGCTGCATTTTCCTCCTCCTATTTCTTTTTAATTTTAAGGGTGTCCAACTAGGAACCTATTGTGCTTAAGATATCTATCTTGAAGTTTTATAAAAGTTTTCCTATCTCTTCTCTCATGATACCACCTAAACTAACTGGTTTTAAGATTCTATTATAAGGGTCCAGAACATTATTTCCTATTTTGGCTCTACTCCTTGAGTAATTTTTACACATTTCATATATTTTGGAAAATGGTTTATGGGAGATGTCACCTGATGCCATTAGGTTAAGCATCTCTAGATATTCTTCTGAAATTCCTTTAAGGAAAAGAGCCCTAATTGCATCCTCTGTGAGGTCATGGTATTTTGACTTTTGGGAGATATAACCAAATCGTTCCATATAATCTTCGAGGGTCTCGTCTTCTAATTGTTGGACTTTAAAGATGTCATTACAAGACTCCTTGGTCTTGTAGTAGTCTTGGTACTTCTTAAGAAAGATGTCTTTCATGGATTCCCGATATCTAATACTGGATTCTCCCAACCCCATGAACCATCTTAGTGTAGAGTCTTTGAGGGTGGCAGGAAATATTTCTAGTTTCTTGGCATATTGTACATAGTTATAGCTCTTACACAAGATGTCAAATTCAAATAGGAAGGTGTCTGGATCTTCACAATTTTTACCATAAAAGGTAGGTAGTGCTGAGAGAGGAATATTCTTCATGTTGAGATTTGGAGTGGTGTCCAAAATTGGAAACCCGAAGGTAGTTTCGGTTTGGTTTCCAGTTTCTTCTTCCTCCCTGTGTCTTACATTGTTATGATCCTCCTGATCATCCATGTTGGTTTGGTTTCCAAAAATAGAGTACCTAGGTGGTTTTATCTTTGAAGAGAACAAGCTTTCCCTTTGATGGAAAGGTCTTCCTACTGATTGGATGTATGGGACTCTACTCGAGCCGATTGGGACTATTGATGCCAAAGTTTATGTGTCAATTGGAGAGATAATTACATTGGCTAAACTAACAAACAAAATATTCACCTGCTGAGGGTCTATGATGTCCTCAAAATTAGGATCTCCTGGTGGTGGTGTAAAAGTAAAGGTTGTATTGTTTGGTTCTACGGAAGGCTCGAGTGGTCTTGCCTCCTATCCTAATATGATTGATGCTTCAATTTCTTGTTCTATAGTGCTCCTTGTGTTAGTTTCTTCAGAGACTACTTTATCTCTTTGAGTTGAGACAAATCCTATTTTTTGGTATCGATCTGCAAATCTTATGAGTGAAATGTTCCTTCCCCTGAAAAGATCGGAAGGAACCTTGGTTGAAAGGTCTGATTTAGATTTAATGTATCTCCCTTTTGGGTCTCTAGGTCTATTCGTGAAAGTAAACAAAATAAAAAGAAAAATCTACCATTGGGTTTCTAGGTCTATTCATGAAAGTAAACAAAAACAAAAGGGAAAAACTACCATTGGGTTTGGGGGAGCCTGCAATAGCAGATGCGCAGGTTCTTACCTCTTGTCTTAAAGTTCCCCCACCACCAATATAATGCTAAGGTCTAGAAATGAGCTATCTCCTAACTACTTCCTACCTTGAGACAAATCCCTGGTAGCGATGCAAAAAATTATGGGTGTTCTATATGCGCTAAAAACACACTAAAAAACCTCAATTACATTTTCAACCCGGGGTAATTAAACTTAGAGTTGTAGAAAAATATATGCCAAGGTAGAAGGGTTGGTAGTAGTATAGTCTAACTAAGGAAGTGGCTATCTAAGGGCTAATCTATTCAAGAAAATCTATCTAATGAGCAAACCCTACTAAGCAACTTTAAACTATGTAACCTAAGTACTTTTGAACCAAGGATCGATGGATAGTTCTAGGAAAGCAAGTGAAAACCCTACTTGAAGAAAACTAGTTCAATCATAATCAATAAGAAAAAGCAATTATTTAAGCATAACAATAAAAAAATAGCAAAAGAAAACTACTTTATCTATCCTACCTAAATTCAATAAACAACCATCCTGTGAAATCAAGTAAATAAATAAGCAACTATACTATCAAAGAAATAATAGACAAGTAAGCAATTAACCTATTAAATCAAGTAAACAACTAACTACCCTATGATAACTTCTACAACAATTAAACTAAGCAAGACTACTCAATAAGAAATTAACTAAACCAAAAGACAAGTGAACTCTATTCTTAATACAACTATCTCTAATTCATAAAAGGAAATCTATTTAATTGAAAGAAGGAAGAACTAACAACTAACCTTTAATCTATGATAAGCAAACCACTCTTTAATCTACCAAAGAAAAAGACTATCTATCCTACAAGATCAAGAAAACTATCTTCTGATCTACAAAAGCAAGAAACTATCTTTTAACCTATAAAAACTCAAATATAGTGTTGATGGTTGTGTGAATGTCTCCGGTGTCTTATAATATCTTGATGGAATTTGACAATGAAAGATAATTCAAGAGGTATAATCTCAATACTGATTTCAATAGCAAAGTGAAAGGTGTGGATTAAGTAATCCAGTTAGAACTTAGCCATTATAGAAACAACGTCAATTACCCTGCATATTCATGTGATTAATACTCATGCATTAACCATCAACATTATAATGAGATTATAATTGTACTCTATTCTATGTAAGAAAAACTCATAATTAAATTCAATCATTAACTAAGAATTGGAATTTCAGTCTGATTCTAGGAAAGAAATCGCATAAAATAAAACTATGCTATATCTATTTTAACAATTCAAATTGTAGCAAGGAAAATGCGTATAAACATAAATTAAACATGATTCTTAGCATATAAAAAGTAAACTAATGAGGAAATTAATCAACAACTAGTTAATCAAAATCTAAATAACAATTGAATAGGCAATCTACAAATAAAAACTGAAACTAACCCTATCCATCCACCGAAGCCTCGTTAAAGAAAAAATAAACTAAAACTTTTTTCTACTTTGTTCCAAACTCTGTTTTAAACTTGATTTTAAAAGCATAAATAAGATACAATCTAATATTTAATTGCACATGGGGTTAGTGTATGAGTTCTCAAATGCGTTCCTACTAACTACAAAATCAATGAATATTAACAAAATCCTTCATACTAACCTACAAAAGAACTAAACAGTTAAGCTACAACAACAAATTATATAACAAGGACAAAATAACAATGCATGTACAAGAAATGAGATAAAAGACATCTAAGCTATGAAATGCATAGATAACTCATAGAACAGTTACCAAACTGCTGGTGCCCCCCCGAGCAAGTTGTGGTCACTTCTCAAATGCACACCATGATCTCAGGAAAACGATTTCACCATTAAAACTTGAAAAACATAGTCTTATATAATTCTGGCAATTGAAAATAGATAAAACAGAGGAAAATCATATTTGTCTCTAATCCTCTACTTCTTCTACTACTTAAACATTGTATGACCACCACGGTGGTATTTATAATCTTTACAAACCAAGTTGTCGACCACTAGAGGGTCGAACCACTTCTAAAAACAACAAATTACATTAATGGTGCCCTAACTGCCAAAATGGAGTGAGCCAATAATCGCCCTGCTCAATAACCCAAACCAAGTTGTCAAGAATTCAATAGCTAGAGGGGGAAAGCATGAGAAAAATCCATGTTCCTGATTCTCCCATTACTGACTGCCAATACCATAACCGCCAAATCGTCCATCATTTTTGTGCAAGACGAGGTGTCAGACGGAGTGTCGGACTGGGTACTAGATCGAGTACTGGATGGAGTGTCGGAATGAGTGCCGGAAGTAGAAACGTGATGTGATTTTTCCCTGTAACACAAAAAAACATGAATTAGATCCTTAGAAACATAAAAATGTGATGAATTATATTCAAGATCAACATAAAACACAAATTATACATACCTGGTGTGGATCATAATGTTTTGGCACAAAATTCTTCAAAATGCTTCTCCAAAACATGAAAAACACATATGTAGCTTCGGCAAAAGTATCTAATTACTCTCATAAAACTGATCATATCTCGGGCCCAATAGGTAGCATATGTGAGGTCTGTCTGCAAGGTTCCTCCAAGTATTTTTATCTAAGATATTGACAAGAGCATGCCAAACTTGGGAGGAACATCAACCACCACGATATCCATGACCACACCCTTCATGGGTAGCTGAAACAAGGTCACAACGAGATCTTTGATGACTCCAAGACATTGCACTCTCCTTGAATCAAAAGAATACAAATCATGATAATATTTTGTGATTTCTAATCCGATTTCTTCCATGAAAGTTTTGGGCATGATATTATGAGATGCCCCCGAGTCAATCAAACAATTATGCAACACCTTATCATGAATTTTCAGTGATGTGTAGAAGGGAGGGTATGAAACATCTCTATCTTCTACCATAGGACCTAAGATGACTGTTGGATTTTCATCTTGGAGGTTTACTGACTCTATGGAATGATAGGGTGGTTCAGGCTGCAACATCTTAGAGAGGGACCTTTTGAAGTGTTCGTGTTTGACTACTTTGAAAGGGGTAGAGGGATTCTGATCTTCTGAATTTCATGCTCAAATTTAAAAGAGGAAGGGGGTTTCATAATTTCTCTCACCTCTGGGACGAGGCCTTTGTCTATTGTTGGGGGATTCTGATATTTCTTTTCTTTGTTGTTGTTTGTTGTGTCCTTAGTAGGCTTCTCTTCTCTGGAGGGATGATCAGAAATGTCAGATTTCCCTTCCTTCTTCTTAGACCCTAGGTTGTATTTATTTGGACTATTATTGGTCTTTTCCCCCTTGCTTAGATAATTTATTTGGTTGTTCATGAGGGACTCCTCATAGGCATATTGATTTAAATGGGGAAAAGGGGAGGTGTCTCCAATACAATGAATTACAGGGTCAATCTCTTCTTCTTCCCTCTCCTCATCAATAACAAGGTTTTTTTGAAGGGGGGTTTGAATTTTCTGATCATTCCTGTCTCTCTCCCTTTGTTCCCTCGACATAATTTGAGGAACATGGTTATTTGGCCTCCTGAAGTTTCCTCTGCTATCATCATTTGGGACATTCTTGTAACCTTGCTTCACCTCAAATTTCATCTTCTCCATTTCTGCAGACAGGGACTTCATCATCTTGGTCAATTCATCTACTTGAGGGTGAGATGCAGAAGAACCAGAGGTTGAGGCCTCAATATTTCCTCTTCCCTTGTCTCTTTCAGATTTGATTCTGAGCATGTCAATTGCCAACACATTGGATTCTACTTCTAGGGATGCATCTTGCATACTAGCCAAGGAAGTAGCTCTTCTCTCTCTATGCAGGAGGCAAAAATCAGGGTCAAAATCACTAGAATAAGTGATTTTGGCAGAGGCTTATGTAGGCTTTATCTCAGTAGGGATATTATTGTACATTTTGTTGAATCTTTTGGAGAAATCGAAGACAGATTCTCCCTCTTTCCTCTTTAGGGATTCAAACTCTGTGATATAATACATAAAATCTTTTTTATTCCCCCATTGTCTCAAGAAGGCATCATCTAGAGCCTCAATCCCAACAATGGATCTAGGGTTCAAACCTATGAATCTATTTCTAACCTCACCATCAAGGCTCTGGACAAAGACTCTCATCCAGACATCTTCATTTTCAATATTCAGATTATCTGCATAGCTGTAGAAGCCAACAAGGTGCTCTTAAGTAGTTATGTCTTCTTCTCCAATGAACTTGGGCATATAATTTAGGTAATCTCTAGCAAGGAGAGCATTCATTGGTTGAGGTAAGACCAAAGGGGCATATCTTGCAGCCACTATGGCATCCATTCTACTTCTAGGGGGATTAGCACCTTCCATAGGGATATGAGGTGGAGGAGAACTGGGAGGAGAAGGTGTTATAACAGGGAAGATTGGAACTGATATTTTGAGAGGAAAGGGAAACAACAGAGAATTTGGAGAAAAGGATATCGAGCTCGAGGGAGCAAAGGTTTCCCTCTCTATAAAACCAACAACTCTAATAGAAGGAGGAGTGGTAAAGCCCAAGGTAGGAAAATCTTCTAAGGCACTGGGTCTAAACCACGATACGACTTTAGGAGAGAGAGGAGTGACAAGGATTTCTCCCTCCAATCCCAGACTAGGAGGGGAAGACTCAACAAGAACACTTCCAAAGTTTAACGTTCGGGGAACTCCAACATAAGGTATAACAAAAGGATGAAAAGCAGAAATTGGATTTCCTAGAGGATAATGAAAATCATAAGAAATACCTGGTTCAGCAGTAGAAGTACCTTGATGAAGGGATTTTCCCTTTCAGATAATTTTCTCTGGGTCAGATTTAGGCGTTTTCAAAGGAAGCTATGGAGTAGACCTCATATGTATGCTTCTGGAAGCCACAACTAAAATAGTGGAGTCGCGTCAGTGAGGTCACCACAGTGGAGTCATTAGGTGCACAGTTGGAATCTTTGATGTACCAAGTTCTGATGCACCTTTAGAGCTAGTAAGCTATGTCGTTCAATCCCAGAGAAAATATTCAATTTGTCCTCGGTAGTGGTGCCAGAAATTTTAGCACCAGAAGTCACCTCTGGATTGTGTCAGAGGTAAGATTGATACCCATCAGTTTGCATGTCACAGTGAATAGTTTTAAAGGGTGGTCTAATGGATGTAGTCTCAAGATTATATCTCTTTAACTCAAGAAGCTGGGTTGGTGCACATTTACAAATGACATCTTGATCTAACTTTAGTAAACAAGTTTCCATAGTGGTGAGTAGGTGAAAGAGCATGCGAAGAAAATATGAAGGCTTTCTATGGACATCTGGTCTTCCAGCAGCCTGCTGATGAAAAGTTTTAGATATAAGATTGTTACGAGGGAAAATCTCTCTATGGACAAGGGTAAACCACAACAGACAGGTATGATTGCAGAAATCAACTCAATTCCATTGTATGCTATATAAACTAATGTGGAAGACAAGAAAGAGGCCTACCTCGATCCAACATTTGATGATATTCCACCGTTGAGCACTCCGACCCAAAGCTTTATACCTGTAATAATTTCTCAACAAATAAGAAAAGAAAGTATATAGTGATAATGTAAAGGGGTTAGCACATCAGATAACATAATCCATTAATAAACATTACAAACATGCCCATGGATAATAATCATATATTTGCATGATACGAATAGGACGGGAAATGAGTATTTCTATTAATAATTGATCAACAGAAGTGTCAACATTACATACTTCCGTGTCGGAACGGTTTGAAACCAAGGAACCAAGTTCCTTCCAACTAGATCTCCACCACTTCAATCATCTACCAAAGGCAAGCTCAAAAGAGAGAGACAATGAGATTCTCTCAATAATAGGGAATGAGCTTGGGGGATGAACAATGTGTTTATACTTGAGGGACAAAGGGATACAGACTCAATAAAAAGTAATTTCTCCAGCGTAACTTTTCTCTCAAAGTTTAATGCTTTCTCCTCTTTTCCATAGCTCAAAATTGTGCTCTTATAGCCTTCAAAATGCAACTGAAGGGCTGATTCAGAATGTTTCCAGTATATGGAAGGCCAAGGATCAAATATCTATTATCGTGACATGGAAAATCAACTCCATTTTTGTATTTTCTGGTACAAATCCTGATGTACGCGAGCTGTAGTGGAGAAACCTACGTATACGCTTGTTGTATAGATGATAGGCACATATCTGTGGAAAAATGTTTATTTTTAGCTCTGGATTTGTCAAGAAGGGATGATAAATCTGCATAGGGAAATGGAAAAAGGCCCTCTGTGCAAGATAGCAATGGTGAGGAAAATCTTTCTATAACAGATGCCCCCTAATGTGTGAGATAAGAGGAGTATCTGCGATGGCCAAAATACATTATAAATAACCTAGGAGTGGAGTGGTAGAGAACCAGCTAGATGAACTCGATTGCTCATTACATTCTGTACTGAATTTGCATGCATGGATGCCAAGAATACAATGCAGATACATGCGGAAAATATACCAAGTGTATGTGGCCATAAATAGGTAGATACAATTACGGTTATATGCCAAAATATGTCATATTCACGAACAGGGCCTAGTGAAACCAGTCTCAAAATCAATCTGATCTTCGATGATCACTAAAGTTGAACAAGGGTTGGTCCAATGAAACAGAAGCAACATCGTAGGAAAGCTGTGACCACATAGTGATGTATTCAAGTCTTCTACACTATCCGCCAAGGGTGCAAGTATACATCATGTTGATAAAGGAGTTGAGGTTGAACATAATGAGACATCATTTGATTACCAGTCATTGAGGTATACCATTAACAAATGCGAGACGACCTACCAATAATGAGAGTAGGTATCAAGGCACCAAGTACATTCCTACAAGTTTGAATAAAGGAGTTGGTGTTGAACACTTTAGAAATACATTGATCAGGAGACATTGATGTATTCCCATCTGTCAATGGTGAGAGAGCCTGCCACTAATGACTGCAAGCCTCAAGGTACCCATAAAAATATAGGTCTTGTATGCAGAATAGATGAGTTGAAGTCGGTGGAAAGAGACCCGCTGAAAGGAGAGCATTAAGGCATCTCTCATAAGTCAGCACGAGGAACAAAGAAGGAGCTTCATGATTTGGTGGAGATCAGATGAATAACATGTTCATGAACCAATGACCCTATGCATCTTTCACATGTATCAAATGCAAGCGATACACGAAAAAGACCCTCTGAATAGAAGCCAATGATGAAAATTGTTGACAAAGGCGAGGAAACCATCGATAAGGCTAATGGAATCCAAGACATTGCATGAATCCAAAAGTGTGAATAGATGTCTTGTCGTCGAACACAAGGGAAACCAACCAGTCAATGACCAATGATGAAATGTCGATTGTTGGGTTCAAGGTGACCTATCGATGATGCAAGTAAGGGCTAGGGTGCATGATAAGACCATAGTATCATGTGATTCTGAGACAAACTGAGGGTATTTCTGACATGCAAAGTCAAGATTTCTGAGGAGTGGTTGATGCAAGTTGTGGCCGAGCATGAGACATGTGGTGGAATACAGCAGCATAGACTCAATGATGTGATGATTAGATGTAGGAGGCATCAATAATGTTCTCTATAGGGACTAGAAGAGTAATTAGTCGATTGAGAAAACTCTGTAACGAGATCAACTTTCTAAGGCCATGCTAAAACCCAAAATTATGATGACATAAGGACTCAATAATTTTGTGCTTTGTTCAAAGGCGACACAACTGTTGCCAATTATAATATAGTACTCCCTTCACGCCCACCTTTTTTTTTTTTTCATAACGAATGAATGCTATGATACAGAGTAGGAAATGAGTGTCGCAAGTAAGAAAAACTAGTTCCAGTAGTGGAACGTACCTATGATTAATGCAAGGAAATGAATGACAGAGATGGACACTCGAGGTGATGTTTCCTCCAGGGTATAGGGTGTCAAATTGTGAAGGATATAAACAAGGCTCTTCTTGGTTGAGGATGCAAAACTGCTTAGGCAACAATTTATAACACAAAGAAAGAACCGACTAAAGGATCAATACTGCAAGCGAGGGCATGAGATGAAATCAGAACTTAATGCCAAAAAGTATCCTTTTTTATGTCTTGTAGTCTAATTGGTGTGAAAAAGGGGTAAACTTGTGCCAAATAGATATCTTTTCAAATCCAATTTATGAGTGTGAAAAGGACAAGTTCACTTGGAAATCTTTTCTATTTTTGATAACAAGTTGGAAAAGAGCTTAACTAAGATTCATGACCTTTCAAATCCAGTTTAACGAGTATGAAATGGAAAAATCACTCAACAATCTTTTCGATTTTTAGATGAATCGGAAAAGAGCTTAATTAAGACTCGTTTTTGGGAGCTTGTGGGGTATAAGGCTGCATGTGCATGAATGAGAAATGAGGCTCATTATAAATTCATGTGTCAAGTTATAATGGACTCCCGGTCCTAAGGAAAAACTCAGCATGGGCACCAAATGACAAAGGGGATCTAACTAGGGCACCCATGTTTGGTAAGTCTCTACCATTTATTAGTGATATTACTTATAACAGATGGAAGGTTTAGTGTCACAACAAATGGGTTCGTACCTAAGGAGTAAAAAAGGCGGTAGTCAAAAGATAATGTGAAAATGCACGATGGAGTGGATACCTATCCTGTATGCTAGGTTATTAAAATACCTACTCGAGGTGACGAACGACCAATCATGACGTTGAAATCCGCAAGAAAACTGAGTCGAAACTATAACGAACCAGCTCAGAACCATATTTGAATTAGTCCATTAGGTTAAAAAATATCATGAAACTATATAAAGTGGTTAAAAATAGCTTATAAATAGTAATAAAATAAAAAATTACTGTATCATTTTGATTTTTACCCAAATAGTGCAATTTGGACCAAAACTACCTCCAAGATTCAAACGATGATTGCGGGAGCATCAGGAAATGAAATCATGAACCGTCTAGATCAGGTAACTCTTCATCTCATCCTCTTATAATTCAATGGATTACATTTTTGAATTAGTGTTGGCACAGGGGAAGACCCAGGTTTCACTCCAAGAGCACACCAACAAGCCCTAGCTACTGGCCCTTTCGGCAACACCTGCGAAGCAGATGCAGTCTCACCCAAAGAAGTGATGAGGGGGTTGCAGGAAACATATGTCTACAACCAGGGGAATATCAAGTGGATCTTTTATAACAGAAATCATAGTATTCATATATCACTTATCAACAATATCTACTCTGCCCATCTATAGATCTTGATCTAACATAGTAATGAAAATAACAGTATAATAAGGACAGAGATCAAAGCATTAATCACTCACACAACACAAAATATATGTGGTTCACACTATCTCTAGGGCTACGTCCACATAACTATGCTTATGATATATTAAGATAAAGTTTACATTTCTGATCTATGCTCTTGGCCAATAGATCCTCTCTCTCCTTCTCTCTTGTCTCCCCCTTCCTGCGCACCCAGCTGTAGGATCTGATCTTCACACCCAATTGAATATCTTACAATACCAAAAGGATCTCACCCTCAACACTTCTCTCTCACAATACAATGACCTCTCACCACAACAATAGATATAAATCAATAACAATATCATACCTCTTGACCCAGGTCCTCTTGACCTTTATTTATACATTACAATATCTCACCGACAACCTTAGGCTAAAACCTAGGTGTCAAAACCCTAATTACCAAAACCCTAGGTGTCTAAGAACCTAGGTCAACTTGATCCACGTTTTTCGAACTTCGTCAGCCTGTCTTTCCTTCCTTCTCATGCGGTGCTCCAAAGCATCCAATAGTGGATTTTTCCACTTCCTAAGTTTTCCTCGGTCCATCTTCCTTCCTGATTTGTGATCCTCGATCTCTTCAGACAATGGCTTGTTTTTCCCCACTTCGCTCCATATTTTCTGCTCTTTTGCTCACTTCGACCCAGTGATAGTCACTATGTCTCCTGTGAAGTTCACTTTTTACCTTTTATAACCAAGGGCCAACGGGCCCCCAACACTCACTTGTGACTCATCCTGAGGCACTTTATATCTGATCATTTTGATTTACTTTGAGTTTTGACTGTGCAGTGTAGCCTTTTCTTTCTACTTTATGCTTCCTTATCGTCCTTGTGCAGAATGTCTTTTTTGTTTTTGGTACCCAGTTTCAACTGCAACTGGTACTTGAACCCTTTTCCTCATGCCTTTACTTAGAGCTATGAGGCAGCTAGTTGTCATAGTACAACTTCACCCAACTCCCATTCACCAATCCTTCTTTCCATTCTCCATTCAACATCTTCAACTGCGCAACTCCTCCTTCTGTGATATAGGCAATCTCATATGGTCCAAGCCAATGTGTTTTGAACTTACTAGGGTGTTTGATAAACTTACTGTCATATACTAGTACTAAAGCAACTTGCCTGAATATCTTCTTCTTGATGTGCCTGTCGTGGTAGGCCTTTTCTCATTCCTTCTAAAATTGTTGATGCAACTCGACAATGAATCTATCTTCTTCCAGTTCAACCAACTGTGCAAGCCTTTCGTGAGCAGCGCCAGTATCATCAATGTCTAATGGGTCATTTTTGGTGCTACTGGCATCTCATCTCTTCAGGATGGTTTTCCAACTCACTGGCATACATCGCATGCTCTAGTATATTCTTTAGCATCTCTATGTAACGTTGGCCACCAAAGGCCAGCTCACAAAACCTTCTGCACAGTTGCTTTCCCTATGTAATGTCGTCCTACAATTCCTTCATGAGATTTTGCGAGGATCATCAGGTGCTTTGTTTCCATAATGCATCTTCTTAGTATCTCATCAGGTCCCATTTTATATACCTAACCAACTATCAGTGAAAAATCTGCAGCGCGCACCACTAGTTGTTTCTTCTGGGAGATTGTATACTCACTTGGAGCCATTCCTACTGACAGGAACTGGACTATGTCTATGAAGTGGTCATCAATATTTATAATGGTGAGCAGTTGTGCATCTAGTAATGTATCCTCCATATTGGTAGGTTCTTCACCATGTTCCAACCTCAACAGGTGGTCTGGGCCCTTGTTCATTTTTCTTAGCTTAACTATGATCTCAAAATCATATTCTTAAAACAACAGAAGCCATTTGCAGATTCGACCCCCCAACACTAGCTTGTTGAATAGGTACTTTAGTGTGGAGTGATCAGTAAACATTTTAAAGTTTCCTCCCAACAAGTAGTGGCAGAATTTTTGCAACGCATACACCACGGCTAGTCCCACTCTCTCTATAGTGGTGTAATTAACTTCAGTTGTGGACAGCTTCCGGCTAGCAAATGATAATGGATGATCAATGTCCCCTTCTTCAGGTTGTGCCAGTACTACTCCTAATGAAATGGAAGATGCATCAACATGCACATGAAATTCCTTGCTCCAATCTGGAAAGACCAAAATAGGCGTAGTCACCATCTTTTGTTTCAGTGTGTCGAAGCTCTGTTGGCATTCTTCTGTCCAACCAAACTGACAGTCTTTCTTTAATAAATTCTCCATTGGCACAAGAATCTAAGCATATCCTTTGATAAATTTCCTGTAATAGCCAGTATGTCCTAGCGCAGTGTGCAGTTGTTTGACTAAAGTAGGTGGTAGAAAATAAACTATAATTGCAATCCTTGATGGACCAACCAACAATCCTTGCTTGCATACAATATGGCCTAATAGTACTCCAAATGGTGAGAAGAAGGTGCAATTCTTCATATTTAAAGAAAGTTGACACTACTTGCATTTATCCAACATTAGCCTTAGACATTCAATGTGGTTTTTCAATAGACTAAACACAGTCCAATTGTCAAAATATGCTTCTAAGAATTTATGCAGAAATTCTTTGAACGCTTCCACCACCACCCTGGAGAAGATTGGTGGGGAATTATTCAATCCAAATGGAATTACTGTATATTGGTAGGATCCTCACTCTGTGGAAAAGGTAGTATTATGGCAGTCCTCCTTGGAGATGAAGATCTGATGGTATCCTAAAACCCCATCTGTAAAAGAATATACTTCTTGTCCTCCCACATTATGCAACACTTCATCTGTGAATGGTGTAGGGAAAGGATCCTGCAGACAATCAACATTCAACTTCCTGAGATCTATGTAGATCCTTATCTCACCTGTCTTCTTGTCTTGCACCACCATATGGATAATCCACTCCGACTCCTCGACAGGTTCAATAATCCCTGCTTCTAACATTCTGTTGAGCTCAATCTTCACTTTTTCCTTATATTTCGGGCTCAATCTATATGGTCTTTGTTTGACTAGATTCACACCTGGTTTTAAAGGTATTCTCATCTCTCCCATAGGTCCTTTGATACCCTTCATATCAGTGAACTTGGTCGGGAACAAGTCCTGATACTCGTGCAATAATTATGTGATTTTGTCAATGGTAGCAACGTCCCATTAATCTCCGGCATTGGCAAGATTTGGTGTCTCCTCTGTCTCAATATTGACTTTCTTTATCTTTATCGATTGTCCAATGAATAGTAGTTCAACTCCTGGTCCTTCCACATCTCTTTGGCCTTCTTTTTTTTCTATATTCACCTTCCTTGGATCATCATCTTTGTCGGCATTAATGTTGTAGCAGATCTGCAGTTTTTGGAGGGGCATAGTCCATTCATCCTCTTCTTTCTCCAAAGGGAGGCTAGATTCCTCCTTAAATAATTTCTGTCTCACTATCTGTAGTGCTTGATCTATTGAAGGAAATTCAATTTCAAACAAAAAGGTGGTTATAAAATTCTAGATCATACCTTCCCATTCTGAAGTGACGAGGCACAGGTCTTATTGAAGGTACCAGTTAATCGGGGTGGTATCTAGCATATTGAAGAATTTGTGTACCCATTGTTCTCTAGGAACATCACTCCAAGCCTCTTTGTAGCTACGTACATGGTCCTTTGGGCAACTTTGAACAATGTACCTCACTTGGTAGCTTACTTCTTGTGCTAAGAATCGTGTTGTCATCAAAGTTCGACATTGTGTCCAGTCTGTAATATTTCTTTTATGTGTCCCCCACCATCTTGCTGGTGTGGCTTTCATGGCCTCATCCATTTCCAACAACCTCTATTGTGTTGGTACACTTGTCAAATTCTGATAAGAAGTTCTCAAAGGGGTTCAGCCCATCAAATGTGGGTAGATTACTCACTATTGTGCCAATACAACGAACTTCTCTGGTTATCCTAACACATATTCTTGTATATACTTAGTACATCTGGTTCTTCCAGTTCTCCATCGCTTCTTCTGAGTCAGATGAACATGTGTTGTAACTTCACCAGCTTAGATTCTCATTAGCTGTAGGGTTGATATAATCCTGCTATGTGGCTGTTAATTTGTAGATGTTTTCTAGTTCAAATGCATGGTATTCTTCTCTAATAGGCTCTGTATATCGTGGACCCTCATCTGGATCTAAAGGTGCAATGACCCTAAGGCTAGCTCTCTCAAATGTCATGTGTATTTTCTTTAGATCAACAACAATAGAATTGTCTAAGGCCCAATCAATTCCTAACAATGCAGGGTAAGGGAAGTTGTCATCAACAATTTCAACTATCTCAAAATATGCAAAGGTTCTTACTCCATCGATGTCCACTGGGACATGCTCTAATCATCCAAATGGGTTGACAACTTGTTGATTATCCATGTGAAGCCTGATAGGTGAATAGACCAACTTCAATTTTCCCATTAGTTCCCAAGTTTTCTTCTTCATGACATTGACCTCCGACCCTAAGTTGAGGACCACATAGTCTATCTCATACTTTCCTATATGAGCATTCAAGTGCAATTCTTTATTTGTCCTTCTCCTTTTTCCAATTTGGTGCAGTGCCCTATTCAGTAAGGGGTCTATCTTTCCTAGCCCATATTGCTTGATTAAATATACTAATTCTTGTACAACACCTTTATCTTGAATCAACTTAACACAAGTGCACAAAAATTCCATGAGTTTGCTTACCTCTTTCCCTTCTATTGGCGATGCAAATGGATCAAATGCCTAAGGCATGCCATATTCTTTAATTTCTGGTTGTCTCTTTGATGAATATCCTTGACCTCTTTTGAACTCTTTTCTTGCCTCCTCGAATATCTATCTTTATTTCTTAGCATCGAATGTTGGGCTCTTTTCTGTAGCTTTCCTGACTCTATGGTCATTTTTAGTCTTTCCTGGGGCTGCTCTGTCTTCTCCTATAGCAGTGCCTCCTCGAGTGATAACAATGACTCTAGGGTCTACTCCATGAGGTTTATCATATATCAGTTGTACTTGTGGGTTCTGCTTATTTCCTCATCTTTCCTGAAGCTTATCCAACAACACAAGGCATTCCTCTATGGCATGCTCCAAGGAGTTACAGTAACTATAGGTTGTGCAAAGATTCTGACAATCCCTTGCTAAATGTCTTGGCTACACGTAGTTGTAACAGATTATTTGTCCTTGACCTTGGCCCATACCTGCTCCTCGTCCTCATCCTCTGTATCCACCGCGAGGATTGAAGTTTCCTCTCCCCGGAGAGTTGTACTGCGGAGTGTTTCCTTCTTGCTGTACTTCTCCTTGAATCTTGTATATGTCCCTCGACCTTTCATGCATGAGATCATAAGCTCTACAATCGTGATCATCCTGCCCCACTGATTTGTAGAATGTACAATACAAGTTTGTGGGTGTTTGAGCATACTTCTTCATGTAGTAGCACTTACCTGGATGATGCCTATTTCTGCATACATCGCACGAGGGTAGGTTAACTTGATTGAAGGGGCTCGGCGCCCCTGAGGCCAAGTACTCATGAAATAAGGGACAGTGTTCCTTATCATGGCCTTTAGATATGCATCTTAAACACTAGATATCTTCCCTTTTGTCTTTTCCCTTATCTTTCTTCATATCCTTGACCTGTAAAGACAAACTAGTTAGCTAGCTCATGATCTGGCTAATGTCTGAGCTAGATTCTCCCATCAGTGTTGATTCAAGATTTATGGCGATCTCCAACTTCTGCCTGTGATGAAATCTTTTGCTGCATCATAGGGACTCTTATGTGTGGTAACAACACAGTGATGAACCATTCTTTGTTCTATTCATCGGGGATCTGAAAAGTTATTCGGCCTGTCAGGGTCTTGAATCTATGGTCGAACTCCCAAACAAGTTATGCTACCCTTTGTTTAATCTCTTTTAGTTTTGTATTACATTGTGACTCCAACTTAGGTTTATTAAACTTAGCAATCAACACATTCTTGATCTCATTCAGGGGCTTAGGCTGTGCTAGTCCTTGGACAAGTTTCATGTACCAGCTCAGTGCGCGGTCCCTTAGTGTAGTGCTGAACTAGGTTCTCTTGATGGCTTCATCGGTGATACTTTTAATATTCCATATAGCTTCACACAGAAACCAATGTTGATCTAGATCTTCAGATCCATCTCCTCTGACGATAGGGAGTCTCATTTCATCTGCCATAGAGATGACTAGGCTTCTTTTCTGAGTAGATGTTGAGCTACTAGTAACAATACTCTGAAGATTCTGGTGGTTCTTACTATTTTGACTGGTAAGTACTGTTGGGACAACAAGAGTATTAACATTACTTACTTCAGTAGTCTGTGCAGTTCCTGAGTTTTCTGGCTCTCTTTGGTGTAGTTCTTCAGCTTCCCCTTCTTCTACTATGGTGGGCTCTTGATTCTCTTCGTCGGTTAGATCTACCTCTTCTCCACTATAGAAACCCTCTTCTCCATAGTTTTTCTTAAACAATTTCTCAAGGCGAACCCCTTGGAATAATTTTCCACTTCACGTATGTCCAGCTTCTGTGTCGTTGTCACTGTCTGAAATTCTGAACATTAGCCTTTTTAGATCCATCCAGTCTACTGTATTTTTAATATGTGGTTTTCATGAAAGAGCATCTTGATTCTTAACTTCAAAAAATGCAAAAATTTTCCTCTGGTTCCTTTGAAGAAGTATCTCTCGGCCTGGCTATATGATTCTCTTCTGTCAATAATTAATTTGGTTATATACCCTCCGATGGTACTATCAAACCAATGATCTATGGCTTGGGATACAACGTTATCAACTCTCTTGAACTTATGGATTAGCATTGGTGTCCAAACCATAGGAGGTCTTGATCTGATCTCAAACTGTGTGTCAACTAACCTAGCCAACCACTCGTGTAGCTCCTGATGGATTCCTCCAAATAAGATCTCGTGAATATCGGTGAATATGTATCTTTGTAGCCAATCTTCAGTACTTAGTTTAGGGTTCTTGTTCTGGGCTTCAGCGAAGTCCTTCTCTTGATCCTCTATCCACTTCTAAATCTCTGTCTTCAATGGGAACCACCTTGACATTCCCTTAAAAATATTCCTGCCCCGACAACAAAACTATTTGTTGGCATAGGGGAAGACCTAGGGTTCACTCCAAGAGCACACCACAAAGCCCTAGCTACTGGCCCTTTCGGAAACACCCTCGAAGAAGATGCAGTCTCACCCGAAGCAACGATGAGGGGCTTGCAGGACAGAGATGTCTACAACCAGGGGAATATCAAGTGGATCTTATATAACAACAATCACAGTATTCATATATCACTTATCAATGGAATCTACTCTGTGTAGCTATAAATCTTGATCTAACACAGTAATGAAAATAACAATATAATAAGGATAGAGATCAAAGCATTAATCACTCACACAACACAAAATATACATGGTTCACACTCTCTCTAGGGCTATGTCCACAGAACTATGCTTATGATATATTAAGATAAAGCTTATAGTTCTGATCTGCGCTCTTGGCTAGTAGATCCTCTCTCTCCTTCTCTCTTGCTCTCCCCCTTCCTACGCACCCAGTTGCAGGATCTGATCTTTGCACCCAGCTGAAGATCTTACAATACTAGAAGGATCTCACCCTTATCACTTCTCTCTCACAATACAATGACCTCTCACCATAACAATAGAACTAAATCAATAACAATATCATACCTCCCGACCCAGGTCCTCTTGACCTTTATTTATACATTACAATACCTCACCGATAGCCTTAGGATGAAACCTAGGTTTCAAAACCCTAATTACGAAAACCCTAGGTGTCTAAGACCCTAGGTCAACTTGATCCACTTTTTTCGGACTTCACCAACCTGTCTTTCCTTCCTTCTCGTGCGTTGCTCCAAAGCATCCAATGGTGGATTTTTCCACTTCCGGAGTCGTCCTCGGTCCATCTTCCTTGTTGATCTGTCATCCTCGATCTCTTCATCCAATGGCTTGCTTTTCCGCACTTCGCTCCATCTTTTCTGATCTTTTTCTCACTTCGACCCAGTGACAGTCATTGTCTCCTACAAAGTTCACTTTTTACCTTTTCTTCCTTGTTCTCTATTTCCTTTCATAACCAAGGGCCAATAATTAGGTTCCAATTTTTTAGTTTTTGAGGGCGTAAATTAGGATTTGTGGTGTCCATTGGTCTCCTTTTTTAGGGCCGTGTGTACGATGAGGTATAAGCCCCAATGTGAACTACAGGGTGCATGTATCAAGCCCTATATGCGACTGTGTGCAAAGAAGTTCGTGTATAGGTACGCAAATGGCCAAAAAAGTGTGTTTAACTCAAAAAAGTTTGATTTGTTTTTGCAGGATGGTCCTAGAATGGAGAGAGAGAATGAGGAGGTGGATGCAACTTTGAACGAGATTTGATAGCTCAAGTGGCTTTAAAAAGATGTGGTTTGTACAAATTTTTGGCTCTCAAAGGAATGAGGGCTCAAGTGAGGTTATTGGAGATGTTGGTGGGTTACTGGGACCCTGGTAGTGAAATATTTATCCTCAATGGACAACCACTAAGGTTCGAAGTAGAGGACATATACTTCTTGATTGGTCTATCACGCTGAGGGGAGGTTGTGAACCTCAAGTCACTCAGAGCAGGGAGTGGGATGAATATCGAAGAGTATATCGATGCCCACTGTATAGTAGGGACTCCCAAGGTGGGAAGTCAAGTCCCCATCTGGGAAATAAGTAATCTCAGTTTGAAGATCATAGTGCTTGTGCTTACTAGGATCATATGTTTTGCCTCTTTGCATCAAGCATCGAGGCCACTGATGTTTTTCGTAGTAGAGTGTTCTAGACCCATTGTCTACGACTAGTGTACCTCAATGCTGACCAATATGAAAGGTCAGTTGATAGAGTGTAAACAAGGGAGTAAGCGAAACTTTGGGTTTGCCTCTATTCTTTGTAGCTTATTTTTTGAGTGGGTTCCAGGTCTGGGACCTAGAGTGGAGGTTATTCCTAGAGTACCACGCGATCCGACCATGGTACGATGGATCGAGGTCATGAGACGACAGGGGGGAGGTAGGGTGAACACACCCTATAATGATGATTTTTTCTTCTGGTGGTGGCAACATATCATTGCATTGGATGAATATCCCTATGCGAGGATTCATTTCTGAGGAGATATTGATATGCCACTTCCACTAGGGGATTCCTATGGTGATATAGGTAACAAAATATTTTTAAATATTTCATTTTTTTTTGTATTTTTGTATTTAAGGAACAAAAATATTTTTGAGATGGTGTTTGAGTATTAACTAGACACTTGTGTAATCATAGATGTGGGTCCATGATGACCAAAGGGATTCCTACGACATACATGGAGGAACAAGGGAGATGAGGTAGTAGGAGGAAAAGAAAAGAGAGTCTTACAAAACGTGCAGGGAAACCTATCTTGTTTGACACAGGGGATTCCTATGGTTCAGGTAGAGAATCTACCTGAAGCCATGTTGTGATAGGTGGTTGGTTTACCTAGAGAATGGGTACGACTCTTTTGGCATCTCGCAAATGCCATGACATACATCCAAGACCACATGCATAGATGCCATGGAATATTTATACTATCTGTATATGTGTATTTAGGTTTTTAGCCCCAATTTTGTAATATGAACACCATATTTTGAAATATATAAAAAAAGATCTTCAACTTTACTTATATCTTACAATATGTACATTGATTTAATGGTTTTCTTTTCTTTATTAATCTGCCAAATGCCAATCTAAAATGTATTTATCATAGGCATCGGATACATGATTAGAACTCCTAGGAATGTGATAATATGTAATAAAATCAAATTGTCATTTTAAAAGATGTACCCATAGGAATCGATAGAGTAAAATAGGATTACGCATGTGGTAACGATCGTTCAACTGACATACTACTAACTGGGAATCCAGACAAACTTCTAAAGAGTGAATTCCATGCGAGATAGCATCGCACAAAATTTATATGGTGGTGCTATATTCGACCACATTATTCGTGGATGGCCCTAGGCATGTGCCACCTAAAGACAATAGCAGACCCTCGGGTGAGTAAACCACCCAAGCGGATGAAGCCAAGTTCTATGTATGATGACTGGTTCCATCTGTAAATCCTAGGTAGACCGAAGACTACATTGACATCTGCCAACAAAGGGAAAAATTGATGAGCAAGCTAAAGACAAAAGAAAAGGAGAAAAGAGACCTGTATACACTAAATTTACGTTAGTATACAAAGAGTTCCTCCCAAGCCTAGGGATCAAGCGTAGTACCTTTTCAAGTAGAGCCCATTTCTAGGCTCGAACAACTTATTCCCTTCATAATCTTCTAATTCGTAGGCTCCCTTTTCTAGGACATGTCATATGATTTAAGGACCGTGCCACATGGGTTTAAACTTTCCTGCCCCTAGTGGTTCTTTGGCTTGGTCATATAAGAGAACCAAGTCACCCTCATCATACAACTGGGGACAGAAAGACTTGTCATAATGAACCTTGACATGTTTCTTGTTTTCCTCGATAATTGTAAATAATTTGGTTAAAAAAGAAGAAGGTTACAGTCTTCCCATCGGATTTTACGGTAGGCATGGCCTCATCCCACTTAGTAAAGTAGTCGATGACCACAATAATGTGTTGATGCCCCCTAGCCGAAGTTGGGTTTCAATCAATGAAATCTACGCCCCACTTAGTGAAGGGACCGACGATGATGACTAGGTGAAGAGGAGTTGGATGCGAGTGCATTTTCCGAGTGAACACCTGGCAGGGGTGACACTTCTTAACCACTTCGATACAATCTTTAAAGATAGTGGGCCAGAAATAATTAGCTCACAAGATTTTTTGGGTTGTCGCAAGCCTGGATAGGTGACCACCATAAACCCCTTTGTGATAATCATTTAGGACTACCTCGTCTTCCTCATGAGTTAAGAAATGATGCAAGATATTATCTACCCCTTGGAAATACAAAGTGTCACTGATGACGGTATACTTTTTGGCTTTGTATCTAACACGTCGTCGATCATCTCGCGAGAGATGCTAAGCGAACCTCAAGGTTTGAAGATATAAAACAATGTCTCCATACTAGGGATCAGATGATGAGACAAGGAAAATGTGTTCGTCTATGAACGAATCGGCATGAATAACATCCTCATCTAATCATTGAAAATCATATATTAACTCTGCAAAAACTAGTGATTTCTTGGACTTGGACAAAGCGAAGTCAATATCAAAATCTTTTAAGATGAAAATCCATTTATTATATTTTCCCCTGATGATATGTCTAGTAAGGACGTATTGAAATGGTTTGACATCGACAACCACCATAGTCTTGCAAAGTAATATATAGTGACATAAGCGTTGAACTGCGTGAACGACAACCAAAGATAGATTTTCAATGTGAGAGTAATTAAGCTTAGGACAGACTAAATTTCGACTGAGATAGTAGATGATGTGCTCGTGGAGCTCATCATCCTTCTGAAGTAGAACCATACCAATCATCTCTGCAGATGCGGAAATATAAAACAGGTAACTGTTGGCCCTTGACCAAGTTTCGAGGAACACTTGGTCATATTTGACCGTTTTTGGGACTTCGATAGCTTGTTGAAGATGGAGCGCCAGATGAAGCAAAGATCATGGGATATTAACCCACTTTTGGGCCCCTTTTTGGGTTTTGGGACAATGTAATGGGAAATGGATGTTGGCCCGTGGGTTCACCCATGTTTAGGCCCACTTTTGTATGTATAAATAGATGTCTAGGCGAAGTAAGTAAGAGGATGGTAGCCTAACTATGTGATGTAAGCTAAGTGCCAGTAGTGCTTTGTGCATGACTGTAGAAGGGTTATAGAGCTAAGTGCAAGTTATTATATAGATTAGACAAGGCTTTGTGCTACAATGCAAGGAAGAAGGATCTAGTGAGCTATGCAGATATTCTGTCATGTGCGGAGAAAGGTTTTTAATGACTTTCTGTTGTAATCGATTGAAGACACTAATAAATAAGAAGAGTTCGTGGACGTAGCTCCAGGGTGGGGGTGAACCACGTACATGCTATTTTTCTCTATGTTGTGCGATGCATTGATGTGTTTCGATGTGATGCATGTTAGATAGATTTGATGTTCCTTTGTGCCTAATCATGTGAATGAATGCTAGATCTGACCTATATGGATGTGCTTAGTGCTTGAATCTACTAGATCTAATGTGTTCCTTTTATGTTAAGTGTTATTAGATTGTTGATCTAGTTTCATATTGCGACACTCTATAATTAGGGTACGTCTGCGTTGTTACTAAGAACTGAATATTGATGAAGATTAATCGCTAAGTGCTATGTTAAGTGTTAGAATCACATAGCTATGTCCTAGCTAAGGTTGCAGACATCTGAGTCCTACAACCACCCCTGCCTCTACCTCGAGTGAGACTACATCTGCTTCATAGGTGTTGTCGAAAGGGCTGGTATTTAGGGTTTTGTTGGTGCGTTGTTGTAGCGTTGAACCTTGGGTTTGCCCCTATGCCAACAAATGGTTCTGTTGTCGGGACATGAAATTGTGATTGCTAGGAACTGGGAAAGAAGAAGCTTTATGCAAAGATTCATCCTGAAACTTTGGAAGCTCTGTGTTAAAGAAGGAAGGACAAATCTGAAGGAAAGAAGTCATATCTGAATGCTTTGTGCTCTAAGAAAGGTTAAAGTGGAAGTTTCTGAAGAAAATAGGTCAGATCTACATAAAGAGGTAAGATCTGTAAGCTCTGTGCTCTGATAGAGGTAAGAACACCTAATTTTTTTTTATATCTAGAAGCTTTATGCTCTGTAAAAGTAAGATAAGTGAAAATTTTTAATTCTAAAATATGGATCTAGGTATGCTTGATAGAGTCTATCCTAGATTGAAAACAGGGCATTGTTAGATGAAAGAAGGTTTGATATGAATAGATATGGTAAGAATAATGATAAATATGTTATATCTATGCATAGAAAGAATGTTTGGACTAACCAATGGATGTAGGATCCTAGAAAGATTTTTTTGCAAGCTGGCTACCATGATCCTAGTGTGCAGTATAGAAGAGGCTAGGGATCATTTACAAGAAAGAGAGGATTAACCCTATGTTATAGTTGCAGAAAACCAGGCCATATAGCTAAGGAATGCCTAGGTGGAAGACCTAGTTGTCTCTGTTGCAAAGCTTTTGACCATGAAGTGTTGGATTTCCCTAGAATGATTGCTATTATTGAAAGAATGAATTTGAATGAAAAAAACCCTAAGACAGCTCTAGAAATAACTGAATCTTAGAAATAATTAGAGAAAGTATTACTACAGATGAAAGAGACCCTGAATGACCACTAGCATTTTAGGTTATCAGAGATCTTTAAAGAAAAATAATACATCGAAGTAAGAATAGGAGATTTTGACATTGACTGTGTTCTTGATGAAGAAACACCAGTGAAAATCATGCCAGAGAGAACTTGGGAAGCTATAGGAAGACCTACTATGATCCATTCACTAAGAGTAATAAGACTCTTTAGAGGAAAGCTGGTGACCCTATGTGGAAATCTCACTCAGATATCCATGAATGTTAATGGAACTTTGACAGAATAAGATTTCAAGATTATCAAGTTTATTGAGGACAACGCACCATTTACTATGTTACTTGGAAAACCTTGGATTAAGAGAGATCAAGCCAGCAAGAATGAAGAAGAAAAAGTTTTAGAACAACAGAGATAAGAGTTAACAGATTTCATGACCAGAAGGCTTGCACAGTTGATTGAAGAATAGGAGAACAGATCAAAGACACTTATCTTTAGAGGCCCAGATGTCAAAGTTGAAAGAATGTCAGAAGGCTCACAGAAGACTGAAGCACATGTCTGAGAAAAAGAAGAATTATTACCCCTGGGTATTGGGACAAAATCTCAATAGTGCGAAGTACCTATGTTCAAGGAAAATAAGAATCAAAATGGGAAGAGAATCCCCGAGATGAAGCTCACTGGAAAAAAGGCTAGGAAACTAAGTAAAAGGAGAGATAATATCAACAGACAACAAAATAATTCAGAGGGAACCTTGCATAACAGGAAACTTTCAGAAATTGAACTTCGTCGAGATATCAGACCAATGACATAGGCCACTTTGCCGAGGCAAAGCAATATAGCCGTTGGAAGCTGATATGACCATTTGACTACCACTCTGAACAGGTCGAAAAACATTGATGGTTCACCACTATACCATCAGACTGCACCCTAATGAACAAAGTATGAATTAATGGTGCCTCATACCCATTGCAAGCAGACCGTTGCTAACTTTCTTACGTATCCGACCACACCACGCACTGGGAATACCTGTTGCTAACTAAGAAATTGAGCCCACAACCTGAGATTATTTTTCACTATGATCATCGCCTTGTTCCCATACCCTCCACTACAGTTTCTGAATCCATTTCACACTCGATCTAATCGACCCCGAGCTTATATGTCGGACAAGCTCAACATAGTAGAGAAAGAAGTCGAAGAAGTTCTAGTTTACTTAATGACTAAGAGAGTCATGTCAAAAAGAAGGATGTCTGCAGGTGAACAAGCATCATCAATAGGAGGAATCCAAGCTTTTCCCTCAACTGCTCGCGGAACAGGACCTTCCCGAACCACGATAGAGACAAGAACAAAGAACAAAGATGACATTGCGAACACCAATATTATTCCACACATTCTGTCGACTTACATACCACCTCAGAGCGATGGTATTAACCATGACAGTGTACCTAGAGACTTTGAGTATACTTTGATCACCATGTACCTTCCGAAAGGGGTGCGTGCAGTTCGAGCCGATCAAGACAAGATCATAGCATCGAAGTTTAGTGACTTCAACCTTGGTGATAGGAAAGTCTATAGTATGCTTGCCCCACACAAGTATCCAACGAAGATGAAGGGAAAGAACTTTGATATCATCCCGCAGTATTGGATCCAGAACCTCACTAGTCTACATTGCTTAATGTTATGAAGATCCTACACTTTGGCAGACACCATGAGGTGAATGCGTGCGTAAAGTTGCTTCTATATTTCTATCATGGAGGATACCTATCGCTAAACCAACACATCATTGTGGATCCAACCTTGATCAATCAGATCATAGGGCTTAGCATGCAAGGCCCTGACCCACAAAAATTTTACCCTGGCAAGACCTCTGACCGAGAATTAGTGCAGAGAATTAAGGAAACCTATGGTGATGTCAAGAAGGGCACGCGAGTCTACAAGGTAGCCTCTATCTAGAGTGGCACAGTGCACCTTTCCTGTCAACTAATCACGAGCAAGTTAGTTCGTAAGAATAGACCAAATGAAGTGACCAGATTAATGGTCAACCTCACAGGGAAGTGTGCATAGGGATTACAGATGAACTGGGCGCAGTACCATGCCAACCAACTAGATATTGATTGCAAAGAAGCACAAGACCAAGGGTATGACTTCCACTTTAGTTGGCTTCTCATACTGATCGATTTCATTGCCTGGGAGCTACCAGAAGGTGCCACTTTCCTAGATATAGAACCCTTCGTACCACTGGCTGCGAAGTTCTGTACGCTGTGGTATTCCAGCAACATGAGAAAACAGTGGCAGTGCAATGCCGTCTTCCATGCCTACTATAACCAGCTAAAGATCGCAATATAGTCTACACCGTGCATCACCCCAAACACACTTTATAGGTTTAGAGCCTTGATGAAGTTCAGCGCGGACCGCCACTTCACCTACATTATAGCGCATGTTGATGAGCATAAACAACAGCTCCAGTCATATTTCAAATTGATAGAATATGACTTGGAGGAGATTACCAAGGAATGGTCAGAAGACCTTCTTGTTCTAGCGAACCCCATAGAGATGTCCAATGTGGATAGCCCTAAAACTATGATGGACACACCTGGACCAAGTAAAATAAAGAAAAATGATGAAGTGCATGATGTCCATAGCACATCGGTGGAGACATCTTTGACCTCACCTGAGCAGGGATATGATGGTGGAGAACTAGGTGGCACGAAAGTTGAGAAAAACAAAGATGAAGTTACTCTACCTAGAGATGAAGAGGATCCAATTAAGAAAAGGAAGGTTACCTTGCCAAAGCCTTCATCCCAAAAGAAATTTAGAGCCATTAGGGCTACATTTAAGAATACCCTCACCTCATATGACTTTGACTTCTTAGTCCCTACGTTGAATGATGCTTCATTGGAGATCACGGAGAAGAAAGAAGCGAAGCAGGAGGAGGTATTCAACCACATCAAGGGATAACTTTGAGAAGTGCAACAAGCACTACAATCTAGCCACATTGTTTTTATTGCACCCTCAACAAGTGGAACAAAAGAACTAGGAGATGAGCCAACCCAACTACACCAGATCACCAATAAAGTTGAATCTCACCTTCGATGAGCTCAGGAAGAGACAGTGCAAGCTTTGGCACATGCACACAAAGATATGCTAGAACAACGTAGTAATGCAGAACAAGAAAAACTAGCTCTTCAATAAAAATGGAAGGAAGAGAAAGTAGCGCTACAACAAGACAAGGAACAATTGCTCACAAAGAAACTTGAAGTACAAGAATGGGTTCACAAAGAACTTTTCTCTGTGAAAATCAATGAAGTCTAGATATAAGAACGAGTTCCACAATAGGTGGCACAACTGGAAGGAGTGTTCCAACAACTTCAACAATGCATTGCAGACCTGGAAATTTTCACTATACCTGAGACACCTCAAGAAATAAGAGATCTAAGAGAGGCCACTTCCTGAAGTACAGTTGACTAACTAAAAGCCTTTCCCTTGGAATATAAGCAGTTGAGCTCCAAAACCGCCTAGGCGTATGAAAGCCTCACAAAAAATTCTAGAATTACAGGCGTTAGAGTCTCAGCTCCAACATGTACAGCAGTAGGCATACACATTACAAGCGCAACTAAAGGCCTTGTCACTAGTTGAGAGAATGAAGAGGTTTCCAGAGCAACGCATGACCCAGCAACAAGTACACACACTCCAGAGTAAAGTAATGGAAGTCTATTAATGACTTCAACCAGTGCAAGAAAATTCATGCCAATCATTCACTGAACTTGAAAGCCAAGGAGTAGAACTTGACCAGGTTGTGAGTACAGCATAAAAGTGCCTCAAAGGACCAATCAATGATGCACTTATTCAGGAGTTCACTGAGCCAAAAGTAGTAGCACTGCAGAAGATCGAAGCAGCTTGAGGCATTCGAAGTGGAGTTTCTC